>JAPYYT010001528.1:0-26077 GCA_030522565.1 Ceratosolen corneri | reverse complement strand
GAGCGATCGCCTAGAATAGGCTCGCCGAGCTGCGCAAACACCTGGATGAAATGCGCGTGTACGCGCTACGCTCCGCGGAGGTGCCATTTACCCGGAGGGTTTCACCTTTCGCGGCGCTACGCCGCATTCCCCTCCGCACTGTATAGCCGCGGGCTCCGCGCCGCCGTCGCCGCTGCCAACCTCCCCGTACCCCCGCACCCCCGTCCACCGCCCCGCAGTCCGGCGCACCTAAGCGCTGCTTGCCGCCAATGCTGCGTACCGCAACCTGGCGCGGTGCCGTGGCGGGGTGGGGGCAAGGAAGAACGCGGCCGCGCGTGTGCGTGCGCGCGTGCCCAAGAAATGCGCGCGATGCCCCTCGCACGCTTTTGTCTCTCGAGGGACACAAGGGTGGAACGTCGTTGTCGGCGATACGACGAGACTCACTGGCATCGCGGCCACAGAGCCATTATTGCTACGATGGCAATGAGCAAGCCTGTCCGTCAGGAACAGCTGGCCCCTTGGCCATTGGCAACCTTAGCAGCCGCTTTTCCTCCTCGTCCTCCAGCCACCCCCCCCCCCGGCCCCCGGCCATCGAGACTTCCTCGACCCACCGTCACCCCGCTCCTCCTCCACCACCACTGTCTTTGCTTCCCGTTTTCCCTTCCGTTTTCTCCTCTCCAACTCGCTCTCTGCCTTCAACGCAGGGCGAAGCCTATAAATAATGCATCGGCCGCGCTCATTACGACGGCCTTCCAACCCACTTTATTTTAACAAATAATACAGCGCCGCAAACGTAACATTATCGTCATCGATTGCGGCGGTGGGCCGCTAAATTCTGAGAAACTGACCCCGAAAAGCATTAAGAATTTATTAAGGGCATGCACGTTTAGTTGGCAAGCTCGAGGATAAGGTGGGCATTTAATGGCCCTTTGTATAAGAAATTCATAAGCTCAGTTGTATCCTCGATTATTCATTTAGTGCCCCGGCGATATAGCCTGTGCTTGTGTGTGTGTGTGTGCGCGTGTGCGCGCGTGAGCCGAGCGATTTGCCTGCGCGGCTAATTAATGTCATTATCAATCGAGTTTACGATTATTTAATCGACCCATTAATTTGGCCGGCTGCCTGTCATTTAAGATTGAAAACAATCGAGCTCAATATTATGGGCGCGCGCGCGCGAGCTGCTTCAAGCAGAATCGCGACTCCAAATTATTATTACACGCAATTAATAGCCGTAAGGCGAGGCCACGAAGCTACGACGATACGCCCGACACGCTTAAAGCAAGGCCATTCCATTTTATTCCACCGCAAATTGGCAACAATAAAATAATCCATCCCTTTATTATTTGCCATCTTAATTGATGGAGGTGGGGCTGCATTTACGGACGGCTATATTACTTAGGACTTGAGGCTGACGGGAGCTTAAATTTTATCCGCTCTTTGTTCGGTGCGCGGCTCTGCTTTCCCTCCGCGCGCTTTACCACTCGCGTCTGCATTCCGCCGAGAATTATACATTAAAGTAAGCATTTCGCGTTGAATGGCTGGGGGGGGGGGACTCGAGTGTACCTGACTGAGACACTATTAGCGGCCCGTGCATTCTCTGTCGCGAGGAGCTCGGGCTGATGGCACGAGTGCGGGCGCACGATAGATTTGGCCCGCCGAGCTCCAATCGATATCTTATAAAATGGAGTAGTAATCCAATGCATTTAAGGACGACGTGAAGGAAGAGTTGGCGAAAGAAGGAACGATCAGTGTAAAAGGGTCTCGCGCAAGAAAATGTTTCGCAGAGCGATGGGTAGATTTTTCGCGAGACCTGGGAGTTGCGCGGTGTGCAGCTGCCCGTGTATACGTGTGCACTCGGTGGCACGTGTGTTTTGTCCTTTTTTCGCCCTTTTTAAAGAAAGTAGGTAACGCATTTGTACGTACGTACGTATATGCATATGCATATATATATCTATATATATATGTGTGTATATATATGTATATATGTGTGTATACATTGGATGTTGGCGTCCTTGTCTTCTGTGTCGGCATTTCTAGAATCTGTGCGTATTACGTCCGTACGATGTACGTACGACGGGGACAACGACGCTTTTAATGGAATTGTTTTTTCACTCGACTTTTTGATAGAGAGGCAGACCGGAGACGAAAGCTGGTGCTGGTCGCGACAACTGGCTTTTTTGTTTGTTTGCATTTATGAGAGTAGATTATTGATTTACGTTATAAGACAAAGAGAGAGCGAGGGCGGCGGGAGGGGCGGAGGGAGGGAGGGATGGAGGAGGGGGATAGAGAGAGAGAGAGCGTGAGAGCGGGTGGATGGGAGGGCGGGGCGGGGGGAGCGAAAGAGAAAGAGAATGAGACACGCACTCACACAGCGAAAGAAAGACAGATGTCGGGATGAGTGACCGAGAGATGAGAGAGAGAGAGAGAGAGAGAGAGGGAGCAGAAAACTTTCTGCTATACATGATATCGCGTTCGATTGTTTCGGGAGTGGGAGTAATGCTTATATACCTAGAACAAAGTCCCGGGGAAATCCGCTGAAAAGCTAAAGTATTCATAGGGCAGCGTAAATATATTTTGTCTGTTTGGGATTTTAGTTGTAAGCGAGGCACATATTCACAATCTCTACAATATTAACGTCAAATTGTCCAATCCGAGCTTGTTTTGTTTCGTCTTGGAACTCAACTCAACTGATTAAATCCATCTCAATTCTATCCGCTATCGTCGTAATTTTCACTCGGAAAAGTATTTACGAACATTGGACTCCAAGTCGGAACCCAGGCCAACGAATACTCTACTAAATATAATTAAATAATTGTATCGTGATGCCAAAGAAAGAACGAATCGATCGTAGATGTGCCATAGAGAATTGATGTCCTTGTTCTCATAATGGCTTATGAAAATACACTTACAGCCCCGGGCATAAAGTAAAACTACAGGAGGCAGTACAACATATAGTACGGACGAAAGAATCCTGTAGTAAATTTATGCTACAGTAAGTGCATTATAATCACAAAGAAAGACAAAAGTTGCTCCAGATAGAGCCTCGAGCCTCAATCCTTGGCTTATGGATTTAGTGCCTCGTTTTCATAAATTATTTTAATGCCGTAATTGTTTATGCGCAGAGATATTTGCAAGTGAATTGTTAAGATACAAGAAGCCATTTAGCCTATTGATCTACTTGGAGTCTAATTCTTTGTCGTATGCAATCTTAAACGGATTTCGTAAATAGCGTCGACACATTTGAGATGTCTTACTTTTACTCAAAATCAATTATTCCTTACTCTTTTAATCTTTCATTTATCTTATTCGTACATCAAAGACGACAACTCACTGCCATACACCTAAATCTAATACAAATTCCCTTACTCTTCTACTCACAGGCCGTCACAAGTCTAATTGTAATTAACAATACTATTTTCATGCGCAATATGCATAGCCGTGAAGCAATGCACCAATGTCCAAGATTTTTCTTGTGGAATTTTGATTATTTGTTATACAATCGGCATCTCCGGCTTACGAAAATTCTTCATAATTACTTTGCGTATTTGATTTGAGCGATAACATTTGCATGTTGAGATGACCGGACAAGAAATGTACAGATAGATTAATAAATTATCGACGTCACCACATTATCGTCAATTGGCAATAATTCTAAACGAAATTGAACAACTGTAGTCTCCTTATTATTTTTCATTTATTCGTTGTACTTTTTACCTGAATAGCGAAATACAAATAAATTGGGATAATTATGTACATGGCAATGGGATTCGAATGATCAAATTAAATATGATGAAGCGCCACTATTTTGTCACATTTAGAATTGCGACGGTAAATAATGAGTCGAATTCACGATACGAATGAAGGAAATATTTGTAAGGTGAAAAATTCTACCGTTCCATTTATAAAGTTAATTTTAAAAGAATTGAGCTGCACTGCAGTAATAATAAAATGTTGTAAAAATAAAATGTCGTAACGTGAAGTAAATCTTAATTTTGTACGAATAATAAGTCATAATGACACTGCCAATGGAGTCATTTAGCAGCATGAGAATGTGATTAAACTGTGACATATTGATAAACGTATGTTTAGTTTATGTTTATAATACATTTGATTTGATGCTTCCTTCAATAATAACAATGAATAAAGTTTAGTTTTTTCTCTATTCCATCTTATATTTCGTGACATAATTATTTTCTTTGTGATTTTTTCCATACAAAAGCCGTGCTACTTTGAACTATTTTGAAAGAGAAAAATATATAATACCTGGCCATTGTATTGAATTAATTTAGTGAGAGCACATGGACGATATGTGTATGTTTATTCAATTAAGTGTGCACATTGTTTAGTAGCATTGAAAATCGTGCCGAGATCAAATAAAGAAAAGTGAATCATAACGTTATGTAATGCTCGTTTATTCCTCCTATACACCGTCCACTCGTATAATCAAGTAGTATTTTCGTACAATAGAGAGAATTACAAGTACGCCTAAGTGAATGAATATATATTTTTAAATTCATCAGCACTACGTCTGGCAAATAGCAAGGCGTTCGCACTGCGCAGGCACTCTTGAATTTTGTATTCCTTGAAGCTTCAAGAAATATCAATATGGCGTAATTGGCAGAAGGAACAAATTGTAAATTAGTACGAATTGATCGATCGTTTAGCCGTTCAAATAAGAAAAAGCTTATCTTTCGACGATACTTTAGTCATTTCAAGTTTTAGTACACAAAAGAATCGAGGGAAGACATGAAAGTTACGATAAACAGTAAGTCCGTTTATTATTATTCCCTGAACGTTGTATTGTGCCTCCTTACTCTCATAATTTGTTGAAAGCTAGAGACGAAGGAGCGGATATTTGTTATTGATTTTTTATTAATAAGCGATAAATGAGGCTGCCGAAACATTAATGTATCGTTGACATTTATGTCAGTATTAACCTTCTCACTTTCCATATACGATTTATTGGTTATGTTTTGACTTTCATTATCGTTTACGGCTTGTGTTTCGATCATCATTATATACATTCTATCCAATAAAAGCGAATGTTTATTATTCACCATCGACTGGCTAGTGCAAATTTAAATCGAACCCTTCATTTATAATCGTAATTTTATAATGCCGCCGTAACGTACATGGCCAATTTTAAGGTTAGAATAGCTGTCCCTTACAAATCGAGCGACAATGTTCAGGCGCAAGCAATACGAGCAATTAACAAAATCACGCCACTGCGCTTACAGAAGAGGCTTCTTTGGCCAGGAGGCTCGTGAAATAATAATTCGAGATAATGCATTTTGAGGTAAAGCAAGGCAAATGTAATTGAAACGAAGCCAGCTTTCACCGCGCAACGCCAATAATAAAAGGGACTGAAAATCGAGGGCGCCGAGCGCTCGTAATTTCGCCGAAATTGAAAAATCAGTGCTTATTAGTCGGGGAGTGGAAAGGAGGCCGGTTATCAAGAAGAGTGTCCTTATCATAAAAAATAGCCATTAGCTTGGTTGGTTAAGTAAATGTCGTGCCTTGGTAACCCTCAGGTTGGAGAGGCGTCGCCACCTGGCGTTGGGTTGCGAACGACGACAACTGCGGCATTTGCCGGATGCCGTTCGACGCCAGTTGCCCTGACTGCAAAATCCCCGGCGATGACTGCCCATTAGGTATGAGTTGCATTTTATTAAACTATTGTCGATATAATGGGGAGAGCGCGGCGAATAAAGCAGGCGCGGGCAAAGGATGAGATTGGGAGGAGGGCGCATGAGATATGGGCAATAAACGAAGCTTATCCACCAAACGGTCAACGATTAACGATCATAAGCTTTGTAAATACGAGCGATTGGTCGATGAGATTTTGTCGATCGCTCATTGGTCTTTAATGCCCATAATGATTTAATTGATAATTTGGCGTGCAGTGAGCGCTTAATTCGGTTGACGTGAGACGCCGACCGGCGATGCGTGCATTTCAATATCTTTCAAAGTTTTGCTTCATGGCACTTCACTTTCTCTCGCTGGCTTTTAATTTTTATAATTTTCGAACTAATGAGCTTTAAGTAATGTACGGATTCTAGATAATCAAGCTTGTTCCGACTCCGGGTCCAATTAATATGCGCAATACACAGGGCTAACTAGTTTTTTTTTTCTTTTTTCTTTTTACGTTCATTGGCTTACATAGTGGAACGATTATTAACTGATTATTCGGGCTCGTAAATGTTTAGTGCGCCAATGAAACGTGTGTACTTTCAATTTCTATGCTATTAAGTGCTACACTAATAAGACGTATTAATTAATAGTATCTTAGTGAAAAATCAGTTAATCTCGTAGGAAAGCGCAACGAGACTTTATTATATTCAGCTAATTATATACAATAAACGCATTTAGGTAACATCCTTCATATAATACGTAAGACTATGAAAGATTTTACAAATTCATACATATTTCACGAAGATTTCACGTACATTAGGTTTGTTTGAATATCCTACAATAGTTATGCATGCAAATTATCAATGTGTTTTTTTAACAATACCATACGTATATCTATCGTATATCTATATATATATATATATATATATATATATATATATATATATATATCAATATATATATAAATATAAATTTTACAAAGTAGTGTTTGCAATGTCTAATTAGGTTGAAAATATTTCTCTACAAGTATTCGTACATTGCAGTATTATTATTACATTCAAACTTCAATTATAATTTCAATTCTCATTACGTAATAAAAAATAATGTTGAGAAATTAATAAATTAGCTTATACATATGCGCAAATATGCATATGTATGAAAAGATGATTGCAATATATTACAAAATTTATTTGGATTTAACAATTTTATTTAATTTGAAGTTATTAAAAATATATTTTTGTAATGCAATAATTGAGAAATTTTTTTGAATTAACGTATTACGTCACGTCCGTTAATTTCAATGCTCGGTGGTCTCGGTAAAAATTGCCAACCGTATGAATTTACCTTCAATGTTGTCAATCGAGTCTTATTTTTTGTTTACATTTATTTGCATGCAACTAATTGAATAGCTTCTATTAGTATTTACTGATTCCTTCCTTTTTTACAATATTTTACAATACATTGTTACAGTCACGGAATTAATTACCGATGATTTGCTTACTATTAATGGTATATGTATATTTATATATATATATATATATATCTATTTTCATATTACACACGTACTTAAATTACAAATTATAAAATTCAAGGTAATTAAATAAACGCAATTTATTTAATGAACCGAAATGATTTATTGGATGAAAAGATTACGAATTAATTATGTTTATAGAGAAGCCTCAATTTAAGATCAGTCTTAGTTAACAATCAACTGAAAAATGTTCATTTTGCCTTTATACGTAATTGAAGCTTGCAATTCATTATGAATGATTCTCGCCGAGGAGCTGCGTAAGCATATAAAAATCATTTCCCATGAAGACAAAAAGCTTCCTTCTTACGAACTTCTCATTGATTAGTGAGTTTATTTATATAATGTTGATAGAATAGCGAGACGAGGTGCGGAATGTGCGATGAGGCGGGCGCGGGCGCGCGGTAAGGATTCCGCGTTTCTCAAGGTGCACAGTTACGTTAAAAAAGCTTAAGATTACGGGCAAACGGATAACTGAAAGGCTTCGCGGCCATTTCAAGTGACAAGGACAGGCGCGATTAATGAAGCGCGGGAAATTCGCGTTGCCCTCCAAAATCGAAAATAACTTGGCGGAAGAAGGTTTGGCGGTGAGTGGAAGGCGGGGTGGGGCGGGCGGCCGGGAAGTGCTGGTTAAAGCGAAATAGCAGAAGCAGACTCGGCATCTGCGCAATGGGCGCTACGGATGTGCGCGATTGTCGGCGAAAAGGGAGCGTATCGATCGGCGCGGGGATTGTTTTGGCCTCGGGTCACAAGCCGAGCGCCGCGTCACCGGGGAAGCGCCTCGTGCTTTACTGTTGAACCGGGGCGGCGCCGTGTCCCACGACGTCCGCGAACTGGGACAAATTGAAGAAAAAGAAAAAAAAAAAAAAAAAAAAAAAAAATAAAGCAAGACCACGGGGGTTGGTCGAGGGTCACCGCACAGGGGCCTGATCGTCAACTGTTGTGTGCAGTCTGGGGCCAGTGCTCGCATTGCTTCCACATACACTGCATCATGAAGTGGCTCAACTCCCAGCAGACGAGCCTCCTCTGCCCGATGTGTCGCCAGGAGTGGAAGTTCAAGGAGTAGCTTCAGGCCCGACCTGGCAGCACTTTCAGCCGACAGTCGGCAGCAGCATCAGGGCGCAGCGGTAAGTCTCGCGGATCGCGACTGAGATTGATCGGATGCGTGCACGTGCGTGCTGTCGCGCGCGTGCGCATTGGACAGAGGAGCGTGGGCCATTCGCCGGCGGGGGATTGGGGGGATTGGGGGTGTTGGGGATGGGGGGTGGGTTTGTATGGGAATCTGCAGTGGGGCATGATTGAGCGATTTGGGTTAGACGTGGCCGAGGAGTAAAAGTTTTATGGGCTTGTAATGATTTGTTGTTCCTTGTATCGAGGCCTAATCTCGGATGTGCTGCATGAGAAATGAAATAGTTGTCGAACAATGCAATATGTGGAAGTACGTTGGTGGCTCGCCAATAATATTACTCGCTATTTTCATTTTGCTTTCTTTTTGCTTCTGTTTCTCTGATGGAAGTGGCATTTTTTTTATGCATTTACTTAAGTTTGAGAAAGATTGTTGAAAGAATTTATCTATTGAAAAGCGTCTTGTACAATCAGCCTCAACTTAGAATAGTTAACACACTTAAGCCCCGACACAATTGCTTTCCTTCGTTTATAAATAATCGAGACATTAGGGATTGAAAAACGACTGAACATTCCATTATTAGTTTACTCTTGTTCTTTATAAAATGTAGATTAATTTTAGTTTTGTTATAAACTTCATATTTAGTGGGCGTTCACGTATTTTAGTCGCTAGTTGTCTAGTATTGAAAGTTTATGTTTAAAAGAAAAGTAAATGTCCTTCTGCCATTTGTTTCGATTATTGTCTATGAAATTTAATTACATCGTAGGCAAATGATTTTCATATTTTTAAATCCTTTTAGCAATGCAGTCTAACATAAAAAAGTGATATTGTAAATAAATATTACATTCTATTACCTATATACCAATATAAATCATTCGCAATATTTATTTTCAAGTTAAGTTAGGTTTAGTGTAAGCCAAAGTTCGAAAATTCGTAGTTTATACATTGCGTTAAAGTAGTAAATTGCGAAGTACATAAATTATTCTTATATTCGTTTTAGAAATTATATTTAATGCTACTTGCTTGGCGCTTTAGTATTTAATTAAGAAAATCAATGAGATTGACTAATAATTTATTGACTTTAGTAATAATTATTTGTAATCAAGTCCATTTATTTAAAGCGATTTGAAGCAAATATAGAAAAGTCCATAAAGTTGTTATTAAATGAAAATTTTTCAATAAATTTTTTAAACAATATTTATGGATCCCGCCTAATTTTATAATTACACACTGATTAATTTCATAAAATAATATATTTATATACATTGTACAATAATAAAAAGAACTGTTAATCTTTTAGTATTTCTTGACATAAATTTTAATTTAAGTTCCCATTTAGGTTATATTAAATATAAAATATGAATTTTAATTTTATTTATTATACATATCACGATGGCTTAAATGTTATTTGAAAATATTTATTAATAATTAATAATTACTCCTAATTTATTTATAACTATTATCCGAGTCATTTGCTATGCATCTCTCTCTCTCTCCATCTCTTTCTCTTTTTCGTTGAACTGCATTTACAATTGAATTCACATTCTGATAATTCCCATGTCATAGAATTAAGATATTTTGCTATTATACCTCTATTCTTGTGTCAAGCATAAAAAAAAATATTGACTTATCGGCAAAGCTTACGATAATCGCATTTATTCAAGCATCTGACATATTTATTTATTTTGCTTTATGTAACTTTATATACTGTAGATGTTATTACTTATAAGGTATTAGTTTCTTAATACACGAAAAACAATACCAGTCTGATGTTTGAATCGATTGTATTAACATTATGCTATTAATATATATATATATATATATATAGAGAGAGAGAGAGAATATTAGTGTTTAGTGTAGAAATTTCTTTCCGTAACGTTTTGTAATTTATAAGAATAAATTTGTTCTTAGAAACTTGAGTAGAAATTTTGAAATTTCAATCTTGTTCGTAAAAAAAGATGCATATCAAATATGTTTTAAATTGTTTGCACATTTTTTTCCTAGAACTTTTCGTAAAAAAATGTTTTATTTGTATGCAATTACGGTAATAACTATCGAGATCTAATGATAAACTTTATTATTACATAAACTACAATATTGTCTAAACAATGGACTTGGTACTCTAAAAGTTTAAACTTTATATAAATGTAGAAGCATTGGTATAATTTCAAGGAATTGTGAGTTGTAAATTTTATTACATAATATAAAAGTGCTTAATATTTGGCGCATATGTACGCAACTTAAAAATAAATAGGTAAATAAAATTTAATGCTCTTTTCAATTGAAAAAAGGACTAAGAATATTTATTAAATTGAGCTAAATGCATAATAAAAATCCTTAAAGCGAAGTAATTTTTTATGCGTATTTTATTACCATTAGTACGAGTAGTCCAGGCTACAGATATATTTCATTAAAAGAGCAATTAATTTATTGATATTAAGTACACAAGTTTATCGTTTTTAAAGGCCTCTAAAACTATTAAGAATAATGGCCGCGCCAGACAAAGTGCTAATAACAAGATTTGCAGATCAAATGATTTTAATATTTGCAGTGCTGTCGGAACAGATGTTATTTGCGGATTTTTTCTCCGAAAAGTTCCCGAGTTTATTTATCGCAGATTGTCTGCAAACACGTTCGATTCGCAGATTCGCAGACTTACCTTCCCGAATGACCTTTCTTATCTCATCGATATTACCTTTGATATTTCAAATTGTAGGATTTGCCTTTAACGCAAAAATATCCACAACGCCAATCATTATCTGTTTATGAAGCCATTCATCTTAATGTATTTCGCGTTATATAATCCATTCTGGTTACTCTGGCCTATTCCATTTAGTTAAAGATATTAAATTGTAACGAGCATCATTAGCAATTTGTTCCTCCATTCTTTGTAAAAAGTAAATAATATATCTATTCCGTAATCTAGAGCTCGACTTCAGTTTCTGATTTGCAACTACTTTGGGTACACTGTAACGTGACCTATTACTAATGCACCGTACAGATAATTTGAATTGCATGTACGAAAGAGGTACGACCACTTTCAAATCCAAGTTATTAATGTATATATTGGATAATTGTTAGAGCAGGGGATTACATAAGCCTGTTTCCTTTTTTTTTTTTTACCAATGATTACATTCACGTTGTTTATAGGGTACGCAGTTGACTAATGGGAGCATGGAAAGACAAGTGTTGCAAGCATTTTGAATTCATCGGTCGAGCATTTTTTCCGAAGCAATTATTTTACAATTTTACTTGGTGCACGCGGTAAATTCGTCGGGAGAGCACAAATTAACATGAGGTAATTTCATTGGCGGAAAGAAAAAATGGATTTAAAGCGCATCGCGCGGATTAACGAAAGGAGCGAGTAATATTTTTTAAGTTGCGAGTGTGGTCGAGCTGAGTTAATGAAAATAAAATATATTTCAGCGTGCAATAATTTTTCAAATACATTCACGTCGGCTTAAATATTTCATAGATTTATAAAGTAATTTGTAACCAATGAAAGGTTAATTACTGCTTAATTAGCTGCGAAACTAAAGTAACTGAATATTTGTGTAATAATTCGATATTCGGTTTTGATAAAAAGCGTGTTTTGTAAAATCTCCATATTATAATATCAAGAAATGCTTGAAATTTATTAAAGTTTTTGTTCGTGTCTGTACTTAGTGTGTAGCTAATTCGAGTTTTATTAATCAAGTTATAAATAAATGAATATAGCCATAAGTATGAAGGAATAAGTGGAATTTCTTAAACGAGCGATGCATTTTTTATTGAAACATATTTATTGAGCTTTCGCCATTAAAAGAAGGACGTCAACATATCAGGCGTTGAAAATAATGGAACGTATGGGATTTACGGAACGGATTTACTATCGATTTTGAAGAACTGCCGTGCTTTCTCGAACGTGGAGGGCAATTTATAATAATAAATTCCTAGAAAAGGACTTGTCTAAGCACTTGTCCAGGTGAAAATACTTGCAAGTGTGACTAGCGACTCGCTAATAAAACGGCAAATTAATAATGCAAAACCTCAGCTCGGCAATATGCTTTCATTTGATTTCTTCGTGTATATATATGTATATATATATAAATTTGAATATCCATAGTTTGTTCGCCTTATTATTCCTTGAGCCTTTGTAAGATCCGTTGAGATAGCGATGTACAGTAACGCGAAATCGTCCAAGTGGCGCAGTTTAAAAGAATGTCTTTGCATAGAAAGAGCTTTTTTTTCTCTTTCAAGCGCACAGACCGAAACTCTCGTAATCACTCGGCAAAGCATAAAATAGATATTTAAGGTTTCGCAGGAAGCATAAATTTTCGCATAAACTTTTTCAGCGCTCCTTTGTATCGGCCACACACACATATATATATATCTCGTGTACACTCGTTTATTACCGCGTTTTGATAAACATTTGCCTCCATTGGCAGAGAGGGAAAATGGCAGGTCAAATAAAATATACGCCTCGAGAGCACAGTTTGCGCAATCGGCGCGTCGCCTCGGCCATTATCTCATAATTAGGGACGCGTTTAGCCTTTGGAAACGGCGCGTGGGGAGTGTGGGGTGGGGAGGGGAGGGGAGGGGGCGGGGCGGAGGTCGGAATTTATTGTCTCGGGCGAACAAAGGGCCCTCGCGGCCGATAATTCCTGTGTGTGTGTGTGGGGTGGGGTGGGGTGGCAATTGTCAAAGGTGATAGATCCAATGGTCGGCGGCACGCGCACCTCGGCATTATAATGCCGATGTATGCCTTTTGAAAGGCCGCTTTCGTTGTAGGTGGTGGTGGCAAAGCCTCCGATTACTTTCAAATTAACACTTTTGCCGCTGCCACGACGGATTTCGCCCCCTTTTTGCGAGGCATTTATTTAATGCTTCGAGCAATTATCAATATTAAGCCGTGTGTTTGCTCGGGCCTTCGGTAGAGCGCGTTAAACTGCCAATCACGAACCTTCCTCGCTTTATCAACGCTGCGATGCATTTTTCTTAAATGTGAGGCTATTGCCGGCTAGAGTGGACGTCATAACATTCGTTGTTATTATTGAACGTAAATGACGAGAGAGGCATATGTGAGCCGAGAGGCAGCAAATGTAATGTCATGCCTGTAATCGTAAAATTTAATTATGCAATTCTTTAGACGCCTATTATTTAATAAGGTAATTCGTGAATGTGGTACAAAGATTTTACGGCTGTGTGCTCGTTAATTGAAAGGTATTGAATTGAGAGTGCCGGAAAAGTGTTGCCGTTTGTCTTTCATTGTCTATCTGTTCCAATACTCGTGGATAATGTCGGCTGGAAGTCGCCTGCAGATTATACTTACATTATTCACGTTGCCTTTTTTCATCTTTCGTTTGTCTATTTACTTGTGTGTGTGTGTGTGTGTTTTTTTTTTGAAACGAACGAAATCCAACAAATTACATCATCGCGCACGTTCTACTTAATTGTTTTCAAACTTGACGATTACCATTGACTAACTCCTCGAAACTTACACTTCCATTCTTTTTGCCCTCCATTAAAATCATCCGTAATTCCTCTTCCGTCCATAGAGCGCCTCGGCATTATTCATTTTTCTTCACGCATTAATTACCTCCCGCGCTCCAATTTTTACCCGCCGAGTCGAATACTATTGAGTCATTGTCTATAACACGAAGCGCTTTCATTAACTCTTGCCGCATTCATCGTGAGTTGACAAAAGCCGCGCACTAACTCAAGCGATATATTCATTTGAATGGTACTCCATAAATCATCTCGTAGCTTACCTTATAACGCGAGCGTAGTGCTCGTTGAGCCGCAAAAGTTCGGCATCTTAAAGTTCATTATAGTTTCACTCGGTCGTACTTGGCGACGAAGCCCCCGAATCGTAAGCATTCTGCCGCCACATCAACTCGACCTTATGCCTCCCTCGCTCTCACGGCCGATCCACACGTTTCCTCTCTCTCTCTCTCTCTCTCTCGCCGCCGCCGCCGAGCTTACACCAAGCCAAGCTCGGGGAACGGTAGCGCTTGTAGCTTCGGCGTCGCTCGCCCGAGATTGGCGAATAAAGAGAGGTGGGACACCTCCGAAAGGTAGAGGAGCACGTGCGGGAGAGTCGGCGAAGGCGTTCGAGCGGCCTCGATCTGCACGATTTGCGGCGCACGTACGTACATTCACTCGGTGAACTCTGTTGCGCGGTCTGCTCAAATTGGCGGGTGAGCGCCTCGAAGGAAAGGCGCAGTCGGCCAACCGAGAGAAATAGAGAGAGAGAGAGAGAGAAATAGACAGAGAGAGAGAGAGAGAGACTCCCAGTCTATACTCACGGCTCCGACTTATTGTATTTGTAATATCTTGCACAATGTACGACAGTAGATTAGAAAGATAGAGAGAGGGAGAGAGGTGTCGATGATGGTGATTATAATGACGAGGGGGAGAAATGGGGGAAGGGTGGGGGGAGTATTTGGGCTCGTGTATTATGTTGTGACCGTGAATGTAGACCCGTCGATGCTCACGTGGGATGCTTCGTGCGCCTTAAATCTTCCAATCGAAGCATCTCGGGGTAATTGCAGGTTTCACGAAAGTGTGAAACAACGGAATTCGATGCTTATCGTTTATGAATGAAAAATGATTAACTTTATCGGCGACTTTTCAAACGGAGTGGAACTGTTTTGCTCGCCTCACGACCTTTAGAACTACGCAAGCTATAAAATTAAACGAGACGTTCAGTCTCATTTAGAACGAGACAATTGGTGCGCGATAAAGGTGGGGCGGGGGAGGTGTAGGTGTTACCGTAAATAGCCGTAGGCTATTGTAATGCCGATGGTTTAACAATTGAAGTATACGACCGCGCCACAAAACCTTGTCTAATCTTTGTCTTGCGCAATGAAACTTCAATTCGTTCCTATTATCGCTTATTTTAGATGGACGACGCGTGTGTGTGTGCTCTCGTATGTGAGCCGCGTATGCATCTATTTCTGAAAAATTTTCATCTACCTAACCGTCACTTTTTAAAATTCGCTTCTTCATATGCTTAATGTATTATACTCTCTGCTATGAAAGATATAACGAATGTTCAATAATATTCATGCCAGGATTTATGAGATTTAGTAGATAATGTCGATGTGCATGACAATCATCTTTAAATTACATCAAATAAAACTGCGCACATATGGCTTTAGTTCGCATTTCAAGCCGTTACATTATACGGTACATTTTTTCAATTCTTATAGTGTACATTTCAAACTTGTTTCTACTTATCTCTCGTGACATCTTTTTGCTACATTAAGCAGCTAATATTCAGTCGAGGTTTTCATCTCTGCACTCATTTTCATTTAAGCGAGTTTCTCGACAAAATTTTCTCCACTTGTAATAATTTCAAGTTCATTAATTCGAGCCTCAATTACTTTCCAGTATTTATTGTACGTTAAAAAACATAGTCGTCTATTGGTTTGTTGTTTGTTTTTTTTAAAAATTTTGCTTACCGATGCAAACGCATGTAATGTTAAATAGCAGACTTCGCTTTATAATTAACAAATTATTAAAAATGTGAAACGAAATCTTCTCCCCCTCTCTCTCTGTCCCTCACTTTCTCATTTATATATAGATATATATTTCATGTATTTATTAATAATTGAATTTTATATTCATGTCAATATGGATCATTTATATTGTTTCGTTGATTTTTACTGAAATAAGTGTTTTCATTAGAATCGATGTAACATATCTTCACGAAGAGGTTCTTTTTAGTAACTAATCTCTTGTATGATGGGAAAAGTTATAAAATTATCTTTCATATATACAATTATATATTTGAGACACACACACATATATATTTATGTGTGTTATGTATTAATTGCGAAATTAATTATGTACATTATTTTTAATACAAATTAAATTTGCTCTATATTAATTTTAATAAAGGATTTTTATTACAATATAAAACTACTATATAAAGACCTATTTAATTGGTAAGATGGTTATTAAATTTATGTATAAAGTCCAGGTGTTTAAAAGATTTTATGGGAAAAAATATATTTATTTAGTGCGTATAAGAGTGTTTCATGTATTAGTATTTTATATATTTTGCGAAACAATATTATAAATAAGTATTTAAATAATTAGAGTTGCCTTGAGCAAATATGTTTATCACGAGAAAAAAATAGTTTTAAAAGTTAGAAAAGTCGTTAAATGAAAATTGAAGTAAAAATGTAGTTTATAAGTATAATTATGTAGCGTCTATTACATTTATAAACAGTAAGTTTTCTTGAACGAGCATATATAAATAAGTTTTTTTATTATAAGTACATACGAATTATACTATATACGAACATCCTATAAAAATTGACGATCACAAGTTTATTTATGCAAATTCTATACTTTTATATTCTTATACTACAAATATGACGACAGCACTTTAAGTTAATTAAATTCTATATATATATATATATATATATATATATATATATATATCATAAGTTTTTATTTTTATTGATAGTTTAATATTTTGTAATTACGATTTATCTTAAATATTAATTGATTCTTGGATTTATCGACATACCTAACAATTAATTTTTTTATTGATAATCGCCCAAAATATAAATAGAAAATTACTTTATTTTTATTTTTATATTCACTTTGATTCGTGTAACAACTGTTCTATTATATAAATGTTATAGAGCATCATTTGGAAATGTTGGTAATTTCATAATGAGTAGCAGTTACTAACATTTTAAACATAATGGGTAATTATGATATCGACGCTCTAGCTTATTAAAATATTATTTTACCATAGATAAGAAAAAGTATCCGAAGTAATAATCACGCAAGTTGAAGTCGGAGGAACAAGCGGACAAGTTGGCTCGCAAATTTGTTCTTGATTCTTAAAATCGGAGAGCGGAGTCGTGAAATAGCGTATAAATAACATAAGTCGATATGAGAATTCTTGCATCATGGACAACCGTATAAATAAATCGATCTAGATGCCGATTCGGAGCCGAGGGTTTTATCCGAAAACACGAGCGATCTAAATCTTAACGACGGACACACGAGTCGATATTGAGCAAGAAGTTAAAAGGTTGCAATTGTAATTGCGCAATGGGGCACGTCTTTTTCAACTGACGTTGACAGAGTTTAAGAGGCTGCGTGTAGCCGAGATTTCCTCATTGTCAAGACATGAATTTCGCGTTGCGCCCCATTGCAATCCGAATCGAACACGAGACGGAAATCTCAAGACGCTCGTGTGAACACGATCGATCAAGGACTTGTGTGTGTGTATTTATAAATATGGTTTCTTTATATTTTCATCGAGTGACGGCAACGTGTGACGGTCCCCATTCGCAAAATTGAGTCACGATTTGCGTATAAATTATCGTCAATCCCTTTTGCCTCGAATACGCCATATTTGTTAAAAATGCAGTTGAGGCTACGTCGAATCATCCGCTGGTATGACTTTCTCAGTTGTCCAACGCATTAATTATCGTTAAGGCACTGAAAAAACCTGCGAGCACAAATAAAAATATTTATCTGTTAAACAAGTTGTTCGAGACATGGCAATGATCCTTATGTCAAGTATTGTTGTTCCTCTTTGCTTTATGGTTTTTCAGACACAAAAGGCCTGCTGTTTCTTAGCAGATTTATACTCCCTTTTTGGGAGCCTTGTGAATTGAAATTTCTCACGGGAATCACTTTAATTCGCAATTTCTTTAATTTAATTGACGAAATATACTAATTCGTATCTTCTACCCTGTGCACTTGTACATGCGTTTTTCCTTTCATTAAACTTTGCGACTGCAGATGCATTGCGAAGGCCGACTAAAATATCGGCCAATTAACGTGATTCGCTCAATATTCGAACGTTAATTTGAATTAAATGTAAAGTAATGTGTGTACCGAATAGCCGAGGATAAGCGTATTTATTTCTATTACGTGGATAAATGCACCTGAGCCGCGTTTTCCATACGACACAATATTTACTCGAGCGACCAGCATTGGAAAAACTGACGACCGACATTGGAGAGACTGATCGATCTATTCTGAAATAATGCCTCCTCCCCTTTTCGTAATTATAATGATCAAACTGAATTTTTCAGCGCGAAGAGCCGAGGCATTCCGATAATACAGACATCCGAGAGTCTCGTCGGGCCTTATACTTATTCAACCAACAGCTCTATCCATCCTTAAAGCATGCTAGATGCGCGCGCGCGCGCGCGCAAGAAACGAAAATAAGAAGACAATCGGAGGTGAAGGAGGAGGTGGAGGAGGTGGAGGAGGAGGAGGTGGAGGAGGTGGAGGCGGAGAAGGAGGAAAAGTGAGCCGCGAAAAAGTACTAGGCGTATGCGTACACGTGAATTGCCGTAAAAGAGTTAACCGCGGGGTGAAATGAGATCGGAATGAGTTTAACGCAAGTTGCTGCTCTTGTTTTGTTATAGTTTGACGGGCAAAAGAAAGAGAGAAGATGTGGACAATGATACAAATGTGAATAAAAATTACAGTTGTAAGATTAGTTTGTTGGGATATTCTGGAGAAGTATTTAACTGCTTGATCGAAATTATTTTTGACACCTCATTCACATGATACTATTAATTAGACGGAGTTCTTATATAGAAATGTTTATGATATATTTCTGAGCTGAACTTGTATTTTATTGTTGTAATTTAAATCGTTTCCATAGAGTATAATTGTCGTATTCTAATTGGAATTAAATTTCGGTTCGAATGCTCGTGTACGAGCTTGTCGTGTATGTGTAACAATGTACGAGCAAAAACTTTTTCATACGTTATTGCGAGAACTGTGTACGTTTAAAGATTTTATAAAACGTGATTATTAAAAAAGTTTTTGAAACAATTATCATGCATGTTCTAGCGTTGTATAAAATTTTTCATTTCCCGAAATGTTCGATTCAATACAAATGACTAATTATAAAATATTTTATTTATAATATATAATATTATAATATTGAATATGTAATATTGAATTTTCAAAATTTACCGAAACTTTTTTCATATTTCTTTATAGAATACAAATAATCATATTGAAAAGCATTATTTAAAAAATAAATCTCATACTCTTATAAACCACCCAAACTGTCAATGAAATTATATTTTAGTTTATTTAATTACTCGACACAATATATTTTGCTATAAATAATATGTATAATCCTTTTTAAATACAATCATTGATATCTACGAATATTTCAATAAGTTATATTATATAGATTGTTATTATTTGAGAAAATACTTTTTACGCTAATAAATAATTGATAAACCGAAAGATATTCAGGTTTAATAATTTTGGTAATATTTTATTTTCAAATTAAGTTCAACCTAATATGAAGGAATAGTGTTTTTTTTTTTTTTTTCCATTTTTTTTATATTTTAAACTAAATGAAATCCTATTCAAAATTTTGTAATACAATTTTTTCAAGTTTATTAAAATGATTGAGTTGAAATTGTATTTAAACTAGATAATCCGTGTTGTATTAATTTAGAAAAAAAATTCAATAGACGATAGTAGATGTGCATGCAAAGAGTAATAATATGACTTAATTTTATATTCATATATTTTTTAATCTATTAAAATCAGATATTTATTATTACAGTCTACATTTAAAACAGTATTATAAGCGATTTGAGCTACAAAACCCATTAGAAACAATATCGAATTTAATAATCAATGGAATGTAATCATGCAAGTGATTATATTCACATGCTATAATGTCTCATGATCAGTATGTAAAAAAATATCTACTTGAGCTCGTATAATGTGGAGCCAAATTGGATAGTTATACTTTATCATATTCATAATGAGAAATTAGTAATCATAGAAAGGAAATGGCTTATAAAGCTTACTAATCAATACGCAATGAGTTTTCTCTTCTCTTGTGTAGCCATCAAAGAGCACAAGGCCCAATTTATTATAGTTTCTGTATTTAATATTTAAAGAAATAACTGTGTACATTTATAAATAACAATGGAATATATATTTAAAAGAACAATAATATGTATAATCTGTTTACATTGCGCATGAATTTATGATAATAGCTCGAGTGCATCGATTACGTATTGTTTCTGTTTTTATGGGATTTGTCTTGTGTCATAATTTAGGAAAACATTTCAATTGAATTTTTAAATTATTAACAATTTTTATGCCACATGTATGTTAGAATTTTTCTGTACACTTTTAATGAAATAAAAGATACGTCTGTGTAAAAAAAATAAAAAAGAGTGTGATATTAGTTAGTTTCCCGTAGTTTCACAATGGCGGATATATAAAATGAACTGGTTTTTGCGCAAAATATAAATTTTACGTGTATATTTTGATTATTATGAAATTGAAATTAAATTTTTTGAATTACAATTAACCTTGTTTTTTGATTATTTATTTATTATTTCATTACGTTTAATATTGTATTATAAAGTTCGTGATTTGAGTTTTTTTTTTCTTACATCTCGATTAACATAACTTTTTTTTTTGTTTTTTTTTTGTTTAGTACATTATAGCTGGGATTTATTAAGATTGTATAGCTTGAAAATAATTTACATAAAATATTTAACACTGAATGATTTTGTTGGTTTTAGCATAATATACATATTCATTGCAGTAACGTTTATTATTATTAGAAAAGAAGATATTAAAGTCTGCCAGCATTCTTATTACAATGAAATAATGTTATTGTCCAAATTTTTATATTGCAGTCAGTTTTTACTGTATTGATTAGAAAGTATGCCAGTCTCTCCGCGTAGTCAAAATTATTCGCTATTATTTTTTATGTATAACTACAATTTATGTATTTCATTCGTATACAATTTATTTCTATATCGTTTTCCGCTTTGCTTTAGTTCCTTTATGCATGTTATCTTATATTCATCATGTTTTTATACTAGCATTACAAAAAACCTGGCTCATCTATTATTTTGTTCCTTTCTATTTCTGCGGTTATTCGTAATCATTTACTTGGTTTCTTTGTCGTGTTTTTTTTTTTTTTGTTTTTTTGCATTCTCAATTTTATTTTCAAGCCTCTTCCCGCTGCTTTAATTATTTTTCATTCTATCTTAATCTTGCTTTAGAAAGTATTATTCATCATTATTAACATGGAGAGTATTTCTCAAAGGCCCAATAACGCGCGGATTCTCTAAAATTTTGCCTTACGTTAAGTGAATTATTCGGAACGATTATTACCATAACCATTGCTACTCCTACTACTAGTACCATTACAACCACCATTATATTATCATTATTTTGTTATTGTTATTATTACTTATTTTTATTGTGATTAGTTTGTAAATGGTGTAGGATGAAAATGATCAGGAAAGGCGTTAATAATGGTTTGGGCATTACAACAGTAAATTATATTCCACGTAATCCGAAGTTGCGCCAGTTTTCATGAGCAGGATATCATTAAAAAAAATGGCAAGAGAAAAAAAAAGAAGAAGAAGAAGAGGAGGAAGAGAGAGAGAGAGAGAGAGAAAAAAGAAAGAAACGTTACAGCGATGATTGACTTTTCTTTCCTTTACTTAACACATTGGCTAATTCAATTAGGCGCGAGCATTCGGTAGCGAGCGAAAGATCGGGTAAAAATGCCTTTGGCGCAACGAGAAATCGTCAGTGTCAGTGGCTCGTTAGAGGGGAGGGAGGGGGGGGCACGCCATCTTACCTCGGCGTAAAAAAAAAATCTGTCAGCCAGGATCGCGACGGAGGCGCTTATCCTCCGCGGGGAAGCGTCGTCGATTACCTGCCGCGGAACTCTTGCCCCCACGCCGAGGCGCGCAGGTATCGCCGCGCTGCCCCTCCCGCCCCCCCCAACGCCGGTCTCCCTCCCACCCGCGCGGGGCCGGTCGTCGGTGCGCTCTCTCCGTCTCTCTCAGCTGGTCGGGCGACTCTCCCGTCCCCGACTAACGCACGCAGCGGAGCCTCGCGCGTCTTCCCCTCGGCGCGCCGACTACACCCACGAAGCCGAGCCCCGGGAGAAGGGAGGAGGCGGGAGGCAGCCGCCGCGACCTGTCCGAAGCTGGGAGTCCGGGCGTCACGTGGTTCCCTGCCTCTCACGGAGGATCGCGGCTCGTAGGAGCGAGAGGGCTAACTTAGTCCGAGTCGCTCGCCCCGCCGAGCGAGTCCCGAGCGCAGCGCTGCTCCCGGCCAAGAGCCGCCTCCCAGCCTCTTTGTCTCCCGACTCTCGAGGACGCGTCAAGGAGCTTCTTTGGCCCGAGGATGTAGAGGTGCGGCGAGGGGCTCGATTAATGGGCGACGCGAAGCCGCTACAAAGAGACCAAGGCAGAGAGAGTGAGAGAGAGAGAGAGTGAGTAGTGGCGACTCGGCAAAGCGAGCGATTACTCGAAGCGTCAGAGTTGAAAAACTCGCGAGCTTAGAAGTGGTGCGCTAGCTGCTCGGTATTTACGGGCAGCGATCGGTCGCGCGCGGACATCAGGCTGTGACCTCGGCAGGGTGCGCGGCAACACGACAACAGCAAGCAACACCAAGCAACACCAAGCAACAACGACTGCGTATTTCAATAGGCATATCGTCTCGGTGGCGCCGAGATGGAGACACGTGGAGTTGGTGACGAGGTCCCCTCGCCTCGGAGCTCCGCGGCGCTGTGCCCGAGGAGTCGAGGTCCCCTCGGGCGCCCGGATGAGTCTCGGCCCGACGAGCTCGAGCGCACTATCGGCAAATTCCTACGGGGCTACGTAAGTGCGATAAGCCGCTGAGGCGCATCGGCCGTTGGAGCTGCAAAGTTCCAACAGAGTGAGGAGCGAGCCACGTGGTTATCGCAGTGACTAAGGCGTCGAGGGAGAGGGGCAGGCCGAGGTGGAGGACGGGGACGTTTGGAGGTGGGGAGCTCTTGTCATTGCTCTCGTGCACACGAGTATGATCTAGAGGCGCGCGACCTCGAGGATCGCCTTTACGTAACGAGGGCTCGCCCAGAAGTGTAAAGAGACGCTGTTGATCGAGGGGATAGATTTGAGGTGTGAGTGGGTGGGGTGGCGCGCGGCCGGAACTCGAAGTGTGCGAAAGAAGGAAGGAGGGAAGGGAAAGAGGTGGCGTATCCTTTTGCGTGCCCATAGGATGAAGGGGACTTGCCGTGCGAAAGAAGTGGCCGGGCTGAGCTTGTCGTTCGGTATTATTAGGAGGATTGTTGTTTCTGTGGTGGTGCGGTGAGCTCGAGGACCTGTTGCTACGCAGTTTCCCACCTCGATCGAGGACAATTTAGTTTTGTGCCAGTGAGCAATGAGCGTGGGGAAATCGACGTTGGGGATGAGGGAGGGAGGTGCCGCGATCCCGCGGTAAACAAGCGACGTGACGATATAGCTGCTGGGCACCTTTCAAAAGCGTCGACGGGGCCGATCCTCCTTTCGACGTACCCGATAAATAAAGGACGCGAGGATCCTATCTCGCGCGTCAGCAGGAGGGAAGAAGGATATTCTTCGTCTGACGTTAAAGAAGATTTACGGCTCGCTCCTTTTCACTGCGAGATGGCCAAAAAAGGCTCGGCACCGATGCCGATTTACGAGCTTATTTCGGCCCGTGAATAATAAATACGCGCTCCACGGCATTGTGAAAAAGTCCTAATTTTTAAGGATAATCTTTCGCGAAGGAAAGTGGCTGCTGCGTCTCTGGGGCCGGCGGTGGCGCATTGTGGTACGACGCTTCTGTGCTGCATCCTGCGACTCGGCCAATGTAAAAGTAATAGCCTCGTAAAAGTGCGAGGCGAGCGAGCGCGCACCGAAAATTCCAAATTCGCCTGCGCGCTAACTTGTCTCTCTATAAAGTAAAGCAAAAAAAAACAACAACAGCAACAACAACAACAAAACAAAAGTAAGAAGAAAAATAAGAGCGGAGAAAGAAAAAAGTTGGTGGAAACGGAAGTAGGGAGCGCTGGTGCACGGGAACAGGTATTCACCAAATTCAGTAACGGCTCGACCTCGAAAACTAACAAATAAATGCTGCTGCCTCATTAGTATTCATACGGAGGCGTCTAAAAAAAGAGGCAAAGAGGCAGCCTCGCGCGCTTCTCTCCTCTTGCTTACGATTTTTAAGCGAATTGATCTAAATCAGCGACCTCCAAATTTCGCAGTCGCTCCTTCAACTCGCTTGTCACTTATCCCGAAGATCTAAATTAAGCGGAGGGAAAGAAGGTCGAGTCACTCGGAGTCAGCTTTCTTTTGTTTGTAAACGAGGGCTCGTGAAATGATTACGGGGGCCCATGTAATTTGTTCGAATCCCATTGCTTATGAAACATAATTATTGTAGATATCGTTGCCAGAAGTAGACAATCATTATAGCCAAGGAGGCTGTGAAGAGACGCGAGGCCAAAACATTGGACAAGAGATTATAGTGGAGTAAAGCGCTTTTGAAAAGTGAAAGTCTTGATAATAATATATTTTCTATGCAGAGGATCAAAAGTTCCTAAAGACTTTGGCGGCAAGTATCGAGTAGGTTGATTGTTTCGGAAAATCAAAGGATCAAGCGACCACCGCACGTCCACGTCTCCCCCCACTAATTCACGTACTTTTCCGAGCAACTGCGTTGCGCTTATATATTAAACAAATAATAGCGAAAAAGAATTGGAGTGACAGATCTTCCCTCGAAGAGGAGCCCTTTACATTTGAATTCAGCTCTATCGCTCATATCATCCCAAGTTCATCGAACAGTAATGAAAGGAGCTTGTAAGCTGAGATTCCTCCCAACGCATCCCTGCGCATCTTCTCACAAGAGAAGCTACGAGTCGCAAATTTAGCTCGCAAATTATTTATTTGCATTCCCATCTTACAAATGTGAGCGCGATTTATCAGCAGAAGACATAATCCACGTCCAGTGCTTACGATCAGATAAACGCAGCGCAGACAATCGATAATACAATAAATAAAAGGAAGGAGATAAGACAAATGAGCAGAGGAAAAGTTGAATAAGCCGATCGAGCCGATTGATCAACGCCCTATCGTATCCATCTCAAATACATCGGAAACTTTCACCGGCCAGCCACCCATCGGCTAGAGGCGCCAAAATAAGTTCAAACGCAAGGCTCATAAGTACTGTACCTCCTCCCATCCCATCCATCCATCCGGCTCGTCGGGTTAATTCTACGGATAATTGGTAAGCGCTGGAGGCGGCGAAGCCAGTTAGTTGGACTCGCGATCCCATCGACGAGAGCACGAGGACAGTGGCTGGGAGCGTCCAGAGTGAGCATGCAGTTGGCGGCCCAGCAGCGGGCGCATCCGCCCCCGGTGCCGCCCCGGCCGAGTCGCCAGGTCGTCGCCGAGGCCCTCAAGAAGTCACCGAGGCCGCCCTGTCCGACGCGTCAGGCGCCCCCGCCACCGAATCAGCGACCCTGGCGCCTCGAGGAGCAGCAGCGGCAGAAGCCGCGCGAGGCTCCCGGGGGCGGGCGGACGATCGTCTACGACTCGGCTCACCTCGGGAGGCCGCCGGCTAAGCCCGCCGAGGAGAGGAGGCGGCCCGCGCCCCGGGACCTGACCAAGGTGAGCCAGCTCGTGGCGAGGAGGAGCAATGGCACCGCGGAGCCACCCCGCGGTGAGTCACCGATCCCGGACACCACCCGTAGAAAAGAGGAGGAGAGCCCGAGGAAGTCGAGGAGCGGCAGCGAGGCCGAGACGCTCGAGGTCGGCCAGCAGCAGCGGCAGCAGGCCGAGAAGCAGGAGGAGCGCGATGGGGTGCGCCTCGTCGAGGTCAAGGAGAGCGCGGGCTCGGACGGCAGCGCCGAGCGCAAGAGGAGGAGGGCGCCTCACAATGTGACGTTCAAGGACGAGGGGGCGGCGGGGACGGGGTCGGGGCCATCGGCGAAGGGGGATGACGTGGGCGAGACGGGGCCGGGGTGGGACGACGAGGGGAGAGAGAGA
>JAPYYT010001527.1:0-42664 GCA_030522565.1 Ceratosolen corneri | reverse complement strand
TCCTTGCGGGGGAGGACTTTTCTCGCACATCGATGAGAGTGGGAAATTTTGGTGATTGGTTGACAACTAATTATTCAGTTGTCATTGGTGCCCTTTGACTGTTATTATTACCGCCCCATTAGGCGGTGGAGGCCTCGAAGTGGCAATCGGCCGGGCGCACGTCGGGGCGTCGGATCGGCGCATATGACCTTTTTCCGACGTCACTTGATGTTTACACTATACAAAAAATGCATCTATGTTGTGATAAACAACTCGTGCGATATTTCACAACTGCGCGTTAATTTCTGGAAGGATTTGTCCGTTGCTTTTATGACACGCGCCTTGCAGAGCACATGATGGTCCTACAGACCATCGAAGACCTTTTGAGTACAATGCAAGAATTACTCGATCGTTTCAAAACACTGTCAACTCAAAAATATATATGAAATATTAAACTCCAAAATTCGTTGCTCTTTTGGGACATCTGGCAATCATAAATATAAAAAACATTCAAGGCAAAAAGAAAATAAACAATATTATTTAGGGATCCTCTTTTTTATATTCGGTTCTCGAACACTTATAATAAAACAATGCCTAAATAATTTTCGAAATAATAAAATATACAAAAATACAGAAAGTTATAAAATATCAACAAAAATTTTGAAATTATGATTTATTCAATTTAAAATACAGATGAGAAAATATATAACATCAAAGCTAAAATAAGAAATTTCTTTTTACAATCTAAAGATGATTCGAAAGATTATCAACTTTTTTATAAATAAAATTAGATGTATTTATTATTATTAAGATTATAGTATATATTTATTAAATACAAAAATTAATAACTACCATTGATTAAGTAGATAAATAATGAATTTAATTTATAACAAAGAAATTTATATATAATCAGTAGAAATTAAAATAGATGGATGTTAGCATTATATATTTGCAAAATATATATTTTGCATGCTTCTAGATTCAGTAAAGAAATCGAAAAAACAATGTAGGTATCAATTAAATATGACACGTTGAGAAATTTTTACTGTTAATGCTAAACCTTGTGGTTTTATTGCACTACTTTACAAAATATAAAAGTTAAATTACACTCAAAAATATTAAGTGAGTTGAATGCTAATCTACTAAATGTAGTAAAAAAAATGGTAATGATCCTAAAATAGAAATGGAAATTTAAATAAATTTAATACAATATCAACAACATTTTTTTTTAATATTTGAAGTTCATGCACTATTAAACAATAAATTTTAAATATTGCTATTTTCTAATAATATAAGATTGCACGTTGGTATCCTTTATTATAATAAATTAGTGAAAACTTATTCAATAATTACTCTATTTATTCTTGGTATTTATATTTTATAAAAAGATAGTGCCAGTGGTATCATTTGTTATAATAAATTAATGAAAACTTTTATTAAATAATTACTCTATTTATTCTTGTTATTTATATGTTATAAAAAAAATAGTGCCTGTTATTTCCAATGATTGATCTTGTTTTAGGATGTTTTTAAAAAGTTTTTAATTTAAAAATATTTTCGTTTTAAAACGAACTCTTAATCGGTTTCTAATATTTATTTCGAAATGGAAATGTCAAGTAAAATTGGAAGTGTAATATATTTTGTTAAGCTACACACATAATTTTTTCCATTTGGTGTTATAAATTATTATAAAGTACTTATTTAATACATATGAGCATATAAATAACATAATTTTGGTATAAATACAATATTATAATTATGCAGTAATAATAGTTAAATTAATTATTTCATGAACTAAAAGTATCAGTTTTATGAATAGTTTTACAATAAAAAGTTATATTTAATAGTTTCAATTGCATTATGAATTATGTATTATCTAGGACGTATAGGTAATTTTTACATTGATTTTATATAACAAAAACACTATTTTTATGAATTTAATCAAAACATATTTAGATCGCAAAGATAAATATGTATTTTCTAATTCAATTTTTTTATTAATTATAATTTCTGAATTAAAAATTATCAGATCAATTACATAGATATAGAAATTAATTTTATAATACAAAACAATAAATTTCTTATTAAAGGAACAAGAACAAGATATTTCGAAATAGAATTGCAAAAGTTCATATATAATGCAAGTATGTAATCAATCATAAATTAAATGAGTAAGAAAATATAATCGTAGTAGGAACACACAATTACGAATTATTTTTATTAAACTAATGGTAAATTACAAACACATACGTGCATGTGTCTAAACTTTAATTGTATTGGATATTATACAACCCTTTACATTTTAATATAAAACAATGCTGAAGCTGTCTGTTTTTGATATAACAAATCAAAACAATTAAATAACTTAATTTATCATAAGTTTTAGCATTTAAATAAATGGTTCTATATTTTATTACAAAATTATTCATAGATTATTAGTTTAATTCATGTTTGGATATTTTTTCTTAAATTATATTTATTAATTAATCCAATGATAAATATGTATAACTAAGTTAATAATTTATTTTCTTCATATTTGTATGTACTGCTTTATAAAAATTCCATTAATATTTGAATTTTAAAAGTAAAGATATCTTTCTAAAATAAATTATACAACAGGTTGATTAATATTTTTTTTTTTTTGAATAGTCGACTTTACAAAAAATTATTAAATATCTAATTGCTTTGTATTCTTGACTATCATAGACATTTTTAGTTAAAATACAAAATAAAAATTTAAAAGTTAAAATTGATTGTTTATAAAATAAATTCTATGGTCAAACAAAAAAGTTTTGCATTTTCATAATATATTTTTTATAATCTTTCAAAGAATAAATTCAAAATATTCGGAAAAGTAATATTTTTAAAAAGAGCACATCTTTTTTAAATTAAAAGAAAGAGGATTCAAAATAAAAAATTAATAATTAAATACAAAAAAATAAATAAACAAATATTTCAGTTCATTTAAAATTATTATTATTAATAATAATTAAGAAATAATGATGATAAATTATTTTTGAATAACAAACGAGACATATTTCAAAATTAGGATCTGTATATTATCCTAACAATAAAAGTAATGAAAAACTGTAGGAAGTTTGATACAAGATTAAAGATTCATTTTATAAATTATAATTTTTATCCTCTTCAATCATGACTTTTTCTTCTTAATATTTAAAATGTTGAAATTTTTAATCACGGGAGGAAGCACTGATGAGACTCAAAATATAAATGAAAATATTGACTATGTCTAAATATAGATTGAGTGTAGCAAAGACATACTCTTCAGGAGATAATGAATACTTGTGATTGCCTCCTATCATAAGTTGTGTATCATACACTAAATAAAATGAAAACAAAAGAGCACCTATAGAACTATAGACTATGGTCATTATTTGCCCGTGAAAAAAGATTGTCAAAAAACCAAAAATCATGAATACTATAGCAGCAATGAACAAATATGTTCCAAAGCCGGTAAAGTCAAATTTTGTTTGGAATGCAAATAAAGTAAGAGCAAAACAAATTACAATAGTAATTCCAACTGCCATTAAAACCTGAAATCAGAAAATAAATAAAAGATTTAAAATTTGTTTTTACTATAGTCAAATTAATATAAATAAAAATACATAGTAGACATTTATATTTTTGAATTTTATTATAAAATATATAAACTATATTATGTTTGACATTCAATTGGAAGAAATCTTGGATGGACCATCATAAATATAAATCAAATTATCACTTCAAAAATATTTCGATATTGAAATTTTTCAATATAGATTATATAAAGTTAGACGAATACAGGAAATTTGAAAACTGTTTATACAGTTCACTTTACTATATTACGGGAATTATCATTCATATTTTATATATATTTAATTACTTATTTTTGGTGTTTACAACGATTATTACATTGAATTCACATGTATTAAATAATTAAATAAATTATACATTATTATTAGAATTATTATCGTAAGTGAGGTTAAGTGAATTCAAACGAGGTAATTCACAGTTTAATATTTATCTGTAGATTGTATTTGCAATTGACTATTGATTAAAATTATTAGAAAAAAGTAAAGGACTGAATAGTAATCTATGCTACGTAATAAATATATTATCATATTATAATATATCTAAGCAACCAGATGCATTGTAAGAGGTGAAAGATGATAAGGCACAATATGCAAAGGCAATCGTTTTTTTTAAGAGAAAGAAATGTAGTATGAAGAGTACTTAAGTGGTTAAAAATGACAAAATTCAATTGCATTTACAAAGTGCAAATTTTATTATAATGAAAAATGTTAATGCAAATTCAACTTAGATAACAAGGAGAAAAATAGATTGTAAGACTTTGGCAAATCACAGAAAATGGTCAATAAGAAATATTTTCAAGTTCTCTACCTCACAAAATAATAGAAGAAATTGTAGAAGAAAATTTCGTCTCTACAGACAGCATTCAAAACGTAACGTAAAAATAAAATAAAAGAATCAGCAAAAGTTCTGATAATGTGTAACAAGAGAATGACCGATGCAGAGGAACGGAGGTTATTTATTCAAAGGTTTTCAATAAATTCCCTGAAATATTGCAATTTTGAGAATCCGCAGTATGAGCAACGGTCAAATTCTATCACAAAGAAAAGTAACAAAGATTTTAAAACATTACTTTGCTCTAATATTAAAAGAATCATCAATAATTTACTAGGTTTGTTGAATTATTTAATTCATTTCGACTTTACTGTTTGCAAACATTCGTAAATCTCAAAACAAAATTTCATTGATTCTCTGTATAAATATATTTATTTTAATCATTTATTTTTTTATGTACAAAAATATTTAAAGGTTTTTTTACTTACATGCTGCTCTTTGTGCATACTGGCGACAAAGGCTAAAAGAGTCCCCTCAGCAAAGGTAAAGATGAAAAGGAAAATATAATTCGTTGGTACTTTACGGCGTACATTTGTACAGCATGCCATACAGATGATCATTACAAATGTCACAATTAAACATACATACATAAGTAATGGATTTTTATGGGCAAACAATTTTGCTTTTTCGTTAAATGAAAAAAGAGCAATTATTCCAAAAGTAATTAACAATTGCAACATCAGAAGGGAATAGACTTTTCTAGAAAAAGAAATATATATTAATTATATTAATATATTTCACAAATGCTTAAAATAATTGACATTAAAGAATGATAATTGCACCCAAAATAATCAGACATTGGTTTATTAACCTAATAAATACTTGTCGTATCGTTACATTATTAAACTGAAATCCTTTAATTTCATCTTGCATAGGATCTTCGGCATAACTTGAGCCGTACATGCCTGGTTGTGGCGATACGTGGCCGTACGGAAAAGAAGCAGAAGGTGCTACAAATCCTACAATTACGACATAATAAAATATAAATTACTAAATTATATCTATAAATAATATCGTTTCATGGACTCGTTAAAACATTTATTTCTTTAAAAAAATTAAAGGAAAAATTTCTATTTTAGTGGAATAAGAAAAAATTAAATTAAATTATATTATATTCATTTATAAAAAAAAGAATATTTTTAAACTGGGTTTGTGTAAAAATTATAAAGAATTGACGAAATAACTCTAAATAGCTACGTCTACAGTTATAAGACCTGGTGGTGCAGGATTTCCTGGATAACCGGGATAGCCTCCTTGAGGTGGTAGATTTCCTGGATAACCTCCTTGAGGTGGTGGATTTCCTGGATACCCTGCTTGAGGTGGTGGATTTCCTGAATAACCCGGATAGCCTGGTTGTGGTGGTGGAGGATTCCCTGGATAACCTGGATAGCCTGTTAATTAAAACATTTTATAAAAATTGTTTAACCACTATATTAACATAATATATAATTGTTGATGTAATATTGTAATTAATATTTTAGAGTAAACTAATCCGTGCATACATATTAACAATATCTAGAAATCTCATTAAGTGTTAAGTTTTACTATCTTTTTGTTTGTATGAATATCGAAGAAATTTAAAATGAAAACCTTCTGGACCAGGATAGTAACCACTACCAGGATTGTTTTGCCAGGTTGACATCTTTTTCAGCTAAAAAATAAAAACTTACAATTAGGGCAGAAGTACAAGTACGCTCATTTGCATTTGCAAATAATACAATTATTAAAGTAAGATAAATTTTTCATAAAAATTGACTGTATTCGAAGTAATCTAACTAAAGAAAAATTTTTTAAACATTAAACAAATAAATAGAAAATTAAAATAAGTTTTTACAGCAATTATCATTTTGTAAATAAATATGTAATTTAGAAATCAAAATTGATGAAGATATGTCCATTTGTATTTTAATATAAAATGTTCAAAATAATTAAAATTAATACTTTTTCTAGATTGCATATATTTGTTTTATACATAATGAACTTTGTGATTTTATAAAATGTAAATAATTAATTATTTGCTGTGCTTCAAAGAAAATAATAAAATTATTTTTATACTTTTACATATTAGAATAAAAACATCAAAAATCAATTATTAGTAGACAAGTTGTAAGATATAAATTAAAACGAATAAAGATATATTTGTAAGATTTAATAAGCATAAAAAAATAGTACTAAAAATTATTTTCTAATAATTTAGTTTAAATGTTAATAATTTGTAAATATAATAATATACAAATAAATGAATGTAGTTAGCGGTAAAAATTCATGCACAGCCCTAAAATTAAATTTGACAAGAAATAATAATTTTGTCAGGCGATCTAACGTTTGTGCAGCTTAGCGTTCAACTACAGCTGTTATTTTAACAAATGATAAAACTGGTAACTTAATAATACTATATAAAATGCCATAATTAGGAATACTTTAGGAAACCAAAACATTTTTAGCAACGAACCTATTTATGAATATTTTATATTTATATTATGAAAATAATACTAAAGAATCCAAACGTAAATTACATAATTTAAGAGAATCAGTTATTTGGAAATATAATATTTATTAAAACTTTAGGAATTGTTTAAAGAATCAAAAATTATATAAATAATTCGTTTCATTTGTAAAAGAAAAATTTTAAATGTTTTGTTTTAATTTATTAAAAGATGCAACTTTATACGAATTATGTAAATGTTTCATGTTTGATATACCCTATTTTTTATACCCTGTTTTTTTATATATTTTATAAAATTTTTTTAATATCTCATTGTCACAAATGAAAAAAAATCGCGTGTGGAATTGTAGGCTTGTCTACATTAAATATATAAAATAGTTAAGGCTGTTTTTTGATTTTATAGAAATAAAAGGAAATATATCAATATCTACATGCATTCTAATTTAATTCAGCGAGGTTAATCAAATTTGTGTAATAAAAATTGTAATGGTGTCTTGATCTTTGTATTGCAGTAATTATTATTACAAGCTTCAAAATTGAAAGCGCGCTTCCATGTGCTGAACAATAATCATATAATAATCATATAACTATATTTTTATATTTTTTACTAATATGAAAATTTGTATACAAGAGTGCTTAATAATTTTTATTTTGATATATTATTATACTTGCAGTATAATATACTTATTAAATTATCTTTATTATTGATATCAACATTTACATAATTATATATTTTATATTTATATGATTATTTGTAAGAATTAAAAACAAATTAACAATAAAATTTTATTATATCGTATAATTGAATATCATCAAGTAATATGCATATAAAAAGTGTGAATTTCACTACAGAATTAATAATAAACATTAATTCATAGTAATTTGCTATAAATTCTTATTGAATTTGTATAATTAAATTAAATTAATTTAATAATTTAATAATTTAAAAAATAAATAAAATAATTACAATAATGTAAATAAGTGCAGTATATTCTTGAACTATTTTACAAATAACAATTTAAGGTACCGTTTAATTCTGAGAATTACAATCATTTAAAATAATAGAAGTGACTAAAAGTAGATTTAATTAATTTCGAAAATATTTTAGATACGTATATTGAAAATTATACGAGTATGATGAGAAAACTTCCGGTCTTTCGAGTTAGATAATCGCATGTTGAAATAAGAACAGCTAGCTACCTCTTATACGGCGATTATAGTTAATTGGAATGAGTTTCTATGGTGCCCCAATAAAAAGCGGGTCATCTGGTTACTATCGGTAATAACAGCTAATCAATCACCAACGCTCTAAATAACAACTTCATGTCTTTTTATAACATTTGACAATAAAATTAATTATTGCATTACATTAACTCATATTATAAAATCCATGAATTTTATTACATATATCTGTCGTGTGCACACGTGTATGCATGTGCATTATATATTTAATGTATACACCCACTTAACCAACCAAATTCACAATTTTTTAATGTAAAAAGTGAGGATTGAATTTATTATACAATAAATTTTAATAGAATTATTCAATTTATTCTAATTTTGATACAAATAAAATTTTGGCTTAGTTTAATATTATTTATTATGTGCAGTTGTAATAAAAAAAATGTTATTAATACTATAGATTGATTAAAAAAATTATAGCATAATTTTTTAAATTAAAATATTCAAAGCAATTTCTTATTTATCATAAGGCTTGTGAATAAAGTAATTTACATGTAGCATTATTTAAAATTTTAATTTTGATTTAATAATTCTAATTTAATAAAAATATAAAATAATAAATAACACATTTAAATAATGAAATAAAATTTTTAACAAAATAACTAAAATGATATTTTTGAGAGACAACATAATTGATATATATAAATCTATGTATGTATATTATCATTCACTCAGTAGTTTATAAATTATATTTTACTGCACAATTTCTTTACTGAATAAATATATTATTGTTAATAACATTACCGGTAATACACATACATTTATACACATACATTGAAACTTTTAGTAAATCAGGTTTTAATGATAAAATGTGTTAACTTTTAAAATGTATTTATTCATTAGTTACTATTTATATTTTTTAGTTTTGATTTTTATACGAAATACGCGTATAAGTAGAAGAAAAAAATTAAAATAAAAATAGATTCATAAGTATTTAAAAAAGTTTTATTTTTTGACATTTTATATAATATATATAAACTCTAATAGCCATTTTACAAGAAATTGTAACTTTACAAAAAAATTTACGAAAGCTATTTATCAACATTTTAAAACTATCAAAAACTAAAATAAAAATCTGACTCAGCAAAAAAAATTTTCTTTAAGTACCTTGCACTATAAACATAATAGTAATTATGAACATAAAATAATCATAAACAAAATAATTATCAATTACATACATTTAATATTTAATTACAGTATTGCAAGTGAAAGTAGTTAAACTTTCAGTATTGGTAAGTTAAAAATAAAACAATTTCCAAATTATTATAAGGTAATATTTATTTTACTTAACATAAATTGCAATATTTGAAAGGCTGAGATGAATATATAGAATAAATAAATTTGAACTTGAATAACTCAATTTTTATTTGAATTATCGTATTGTTTATTAATAAATAATCCATTTCCATATTTCGACTTTCTTTTAGAAATTTATTACGAATCTATATGGGGTAAATTTAATTTTTTTATAATTAATAGTTTATTAACATATTTATATAAGTAAAATAAATAAAGTAAAAATATTGTTATATTATAATTTGCAATAACAATAATACAGTTAACTGTTTTTTCGTTTGACTCATATTTCTCGTTAATCATTTCTATTTGTATACAAGGTAAAAAAATATAACTATTTAAAATCGAGAGAACAAATCATTTGCAAATAGAATTACAAAGTGTATGTGCATCTGTTGATATTTATTTTTTATAATTATTGATACTTATCATCCACTTTATTTGAAAGTTTTGAATTCAAAATCCAACTATGTACATTACAATAAATTATTAACATACAAAAGATTGGATATATAAATGAATTTTATAAAAAAATAGCTCCTTTGTGGTTAATATAGAATTGAAACACTTTTCAATACTTATTTAAAAATGAAAATACATATTTTTGGTCAGTTAATTATATTCTTATTTTTAAATGTAATCTTTTGATTACACAATTTAGATTGATCAAGTTGACAACAATTTTCTTATATTTTTATTTAAAAACTAAAAATATTATCTAGTCATTAGTTGATACACTCAAATAAATAAGAGCTATAAGCTGAAAATTTTTTACTACAATCATAAGATGCAGCATTGAGTATTTTTGTTATTCTAGATTAACAATTCTTTTATCTCAGTGAATTTTCAGTTTTACTTGTATCGTATTTATACATAATTTATTGGTTATGTTTTTCTTTCTTTGTCAATTTAATAAAATAAAAACTGTATTGTCAATTCATAATTTTAATATTAATTTATTTCAATAATGTTATATCAAATAAGTATACAGGGAAATAAATAGATAGTATAATATCTAACTATCTTTTGTTAAAGATTGATTTTAAACTATCATAATAATTTCAAACAGAACAAAACTTTCCAAAATAAAAATAAAGTATATTCTAACCATTTCATATTAAAAGAATAATAGAAACTCAACAAACTGCAATACGCACATGTTCAGTATATGTGCGTTCCATATTTTTTTTTCAATTTATAAACTATGTAAACAATGTACATAAAAATATATTACTCAATTACTGATATATGAATTATTGTTCTGTTCAAAGCATTTAAATTTTGCGACTTTTCAGAAAAAGGCATTCACTGATGATATCACATGTATATTCAATATATCTGCGCAAGTAACTGTACTTATAATTATTTATACAAATAATTAAAAACAGTTATTACAAGGCTATTATGATAACTATATTAAGTATAATTACATATTTTAATAGATTAATATAATAGGGTGGGGATGAGATGGGTAAATAACGATGGTGCGTCATTGCATACTTTCTCCAAATAGTGAAATACATATAAATATCCATTAAAATTAATCCAAAGCACATATGTAAATTGATATATGAGTGAAAACTACATTTTGCGATTAATAGATTACATTCTGGAATTTAGCAGACTTTACCTTGTGCTGGAAATTAGGTTTGTATAATGTGTGTATATATATATATATATATATATATATATATATATGGCTCTTCAGCACACGTCCTATGATTGCAAATAGAAACAGAAAACAGGTAATCTCACAATGAAAAATATTACTATTTAGCGGTCTGAGATTTGCGTTATAAAACGTTTGAGGATAAATAATTTACTGAAATATGAATAATTACCGCACTTGACTCAGAATAGAACTTAGAAATCCAATGTAAAGCGATTATGCGCACAAAATTCTCATTTCGATGCCTGTATGTCAAAACATTGTAACCAATCAAAAGTTGGACTTCAAGAGTATTCATTGGCAGTGGCAAACGAGACATGCGCGCAGAAACCATTGATTTCAATAATTTGAGCTCTATTGTTTTATTGTAACACCAATGATGTGACATTGAATTTTTTATTTTATGATTGTGTTTTAAACCTATTTTTAATCATATTGAAATTTAAATGAAAATTATTGTTAGTTATGATAATGCATATGGACAATTCCAAGCATATTCGTTTTTAATAATTATTAATTTTATAATTTTTTTTAAAAATTGTACAAATGGAGAAGTAACATTATATTTGACGAATAATACAGGAAATGATTAATATTTCAGAATATTTTTCAGATAATGAAGTTATCATTTCAGTATTATTTTAATAATTACTATTATAATGAAAAAGGAAAAGTAAATATAGTTCGAGTGTTTAAATATTACGTTCTTTTAAATTTATAGAAGATAAATAATTCAATAAATTGTAGTTACTGAAATTAGCATAAACTATTTAAATACAACTCATATCGTCAAGATTTTATAATACAGAATTGTACAATGTATTTTATTTAATTATTGGCATTTCAAATTGGCTAACAATTGGGTATACTACAGACCTTACAGGATATATTGGGAAAACAGTTTGTGTTATTATTCACTAAAAACGAAAGATAAATGATCGAATTTATGAGATATATTACGAGTTAGTTAAAAGTTTTATACGAAACAGAAAAATTAACTGTTATTTATATATGTAGAGTTATATTTTGCGTTAAGAACACTTTTAAAGTTTGTATTATAGTATCCACTTCTCCTATTTGACCAATATCTACATGTTATGTGGCTAATCTTTATTCAATTACAATCACCATATACAAGTAAATTCTTAGGCATAATTTAGATAAATTATGCAGATGATAATAAACAGATAACTCTTGAAATGTCGACATACTATGCATATTTTATTTTTTTGAAGACAACTAAGAGTTCCAGTTTGATAGAATTTATTTTTGAAAGAATGCAATATAATAATTCTGAAGTTTATTGGCTAGCGAAGGGGAGGTAAGATTTTAAATATATTAAGTGTAAGGACTTCCATTAAATAAAATCATTTATTATTCAATTACTTTTTAGTATTTAAAAAAATTTTAGTTTAACATATCTTTATTTTCAAAGTTATATTTAATAATATATTACGTAAAAAATTTTAATAACATTTTTTTGGAGCTATAAATATCGATATAATTTAATCTATATTAAATTAATTTATATATATCTATATTATCTTGTATTTATAATAAAAATATTAATTTATATATATCTATATTACATATATAAAGTTATATGAGGTATAAATATCGATATAATTTAATCTATATTAAATTAATTTATATATATCTATATTATCTTGTATTTATAATATAATAATTTAATCTATATTAAATTAATTTATATATATCTATATTATCTTGTATTTATAATAAAAATATTAATTTATATATATCTATATTACATATAAAATACTAACAAAATCTGTTAAATTATTGAAAAATTTATTTTTACATTTCTATGAGAAATTATACAATTAATTTCAATAGATATGAACATTAATTGAAGTATTGTATACAAACTTAAATAATTATAATTATAACATTTTTTAATATAAAAAATTTTCTAAATAAATTTTTATTTTATTTTAGTCTTATAGGTATAAACATTAATTTTTAAAAAATATTTATATAATTATTTTAGTTTTTAATCAAATATTTTGCTACATCATATAAATATAATATGAATATATATTTATTTAGAATACTTTGAAATTCTTTGTTCGATTTTACATATCTATTAGTGTAAGATTTAATTATGACCTTTAATCATTGCGGATAAATATGGATTGAAATGAATTACACTTTTCTATTTTGCTATTATTATATAAAACATTTCTAAAACACTATATTTTATTCGCAATATATAAATACAAATACGTATGTTATACAAGATTTTAACTTTTGGAAATTTTATGTTTTTTTGCACATTTCCACAATATTTCTAAAATTTGAGATTAATTATCACTTGAACATTTACAATTTTTTGTATCTAGTTACATGTAAAAAATGTTATTCTCTATTTTGATATTATTTATTCCTTGATGATTTGTCATACTTTCCTTTATTAATTATCTCAGAGAATCGTGATATCTTTGGAACAGAAATTGATTTTGAATGTTGTGCAGATCTATCTTTTTCATTCTAAAAGAATGTAACATAAAAATAGAAAAATATAATATAATAAAAAATATCTTAACCTAGTAAAGTTTTATAAAAATAAAGTATTAAAATGATTAAATTTAATTAAAATTAATATAAAATGACCTCAAATGTAGGCTTAGGAACAAGACCTAGACTATCTAACATTCCTGATTTTGTTTCTTCGGTTGGAAATGCTGTACGCTTTTTACATTTCACTAAGTGGGTAGCTGAAAATACATGTTATTTCAATAAAATTTCTTATTATATTATTAAAATTCTTATTAAATTTAATGAGAATATTAAGTTTACAATTTTAAAATCCAAATTATTTTGAATTTTATTGCGAAAATTTATTTTCATGTCTATATAATATAATCTTTCTAGTAATATGACTTTCAAATAATACATTATTTATCATTTTTTACCTAATTGGTTTCCATCAATTGTTGAGAATCCGCATATACATTGCATTTCATTATCCAAAGGTATATTAATGAGTGGAGAAGGTACTATAACACTTGTCATTGGTCTTTCATTATGGATTTGTCGTTGGTGCTCTTTAAAGGCACGCCAACAACAAGTAACATATCGACATCGTTGGCACTTTAATTCGCCACTAAATAAATAATATTTTAAACAAATTTGTTATATATAAATATACAAAATATATATTTATATACTTGTAAAATTAATATAAATATAGAATAATTTATATTCTAAAAAAATATTTAAATTTATCAAATACATACGGATAATGATCTCGCATATCTAAATCTTCTTCACACTCTTGACAACTACTACCTGAAGGAGCATGAAATTTGATCGGACCGCTTGACCACCTCTTCACTCTTTCGGTGGGTGTTATTTCGTGTGCGTAATCATAAAAAATGTAACGTTTCACTGCATTTCGCGACTTTATCACGTTTATTGTATTTTCATTTGCAGTATATGGAATAACCTCTGGAAAATTAATATATATGTACAAATTTAGTAGAATTGTATGAAAGAAAATAATAAAATGCAAATGTGAAATATAAATCTAAACTTACTCGTTCCAATGGAATGACTATGGAGGGCCACGTGAGCCTTAAGCGAGCTCATTTGATTAAACCAGAGGCAACATCGTGAACATTTATTTAACTTTTCTTCTCTGCGTACGATATGTCGCTGCATATGCATTAAGTAAGCATGAACGCTGGACGAGTTCGTTTGTCCATCATTTATGAACTGTATAACTTTAAGACAATAAGGACATTGAAGGCTGTCACTTTTCTCATGATTTTTGTAATAGTGATCGATGACGTCTTTGTGGCTAGATGTACGATAGCCGCAGCTTTCGCATTTGTACGGCATTTCCGACGGATAGTGCATCGACGATAGATGATTAATTAGAAGACTACTTGTCCCTATGATCAAAGATGGTAAGTTTAATTTTGATCATAATTATGTAATGTTTTTATTCAAATTTAAAATAACGGTTTGGTTTATTATGTTAAATAGTTCTTAATAAACGTAAAAAATATAATATTTAAATTTTAATAATTTACTTTATCCTTCCAATTAATTTAAATATAGATTTATTAATATTATATTACTTTTTTATATAAAAGATCGTTGGATTAAATACAATTTAAGAATTTATATTTAAATAAAATTAATCTTAAAAAATACGTACCGAATTTTTGCTCACAAATAGCACAAACCAACATATCACCATCAGAATTTCCAAAATTACTATGAGCTTCTGTTACATGCACATTCATTTGATGTTTTGATGAAAAGGCAGTACAGCAATAACGACAAACAGGTGAATCCAATTGTCCAGGTACTAAAGGAGGGACGTGACTGACCATGTGTTCCATAATTTCAGTGTTGGAGCACATTATTGCAGTACATAAGAAACACTATTTATATAACAATTAATTAATGATGTTTTTAATTTTAAAATTTATTATTCTAATTTTTAATTTTAAACAATTTTTTTTCTCATAAGAAAAACAAAAAGTAATGACCTTAAAATTAAAGATGATTTTATTTTCTTTGTTAGTGATACTCAGCTTTTCTGGTTGCATTGTAGCATAATAGAATTCCTGAAGTGGCATTTGATCAGGCTTACTCTCTCTTGGTATTTTAGGTTCGGGTGTCGCAGTCCTTTCTGTTGGTTCAGAACTTAATGTCGAAAAAGGTCGTTTGCGACCTTTTTTAGGACCTGGCCTTGAATGCGGTAAGTCCATCGCTTGGACATCGATACCTGACTGAATGGCCGGTTCTTTAGGTATTGTCACCATTGGAGCGAGTGGTGGTGGAACAGAGTTAAGACTGGGTATTGTAGTTACAGAAGCATTACTGCAAAGGTATGACCAATTTGTGAATGGATTCCCAGCAATCTTTGATAAGCGTTCCAAAAAATTATGTTCTGTACCACGTAAAATTCAATATTTCAATATAATAAAACAATAAATTATCTCTTTCAAGTTTTTTTGCATAACATACCGGAAATAGCTTTGGTTTGCTCGGCAATATGAGTTACAATGTTTTCAAATGCTCTTAAAGCAGTAGTTCCAAACATTTCTCTCCAAACTAATTCATCCAGAAATTGTTGTATCATTGGTCTACTTAACAAGCTCAAAGTATTCTGGAACATACGAGGTACAATTTTTCTCAGATATTCCATAATATGATAGTTACTGCTTAAATTTCTAGGATTCTGATCACTAAATGCAGATTGTGTAACGTTAGCAAACCCCATTTCATATAGTGTGCCTTTATCGACAGTGAAGTCTGTCAAAATTTTTGAATCTTTGTGTACCCATTCTGATAATGGGTTCAATATATTATTAAATCTCCTTTTATAAGATCTATCACCATCCTGAACAGGTTCACATGCACGCAATCTTAATTCTAAAGTTTCTGGATCAAGTATACCCAAAACTTCTACTTTTACCTATAATTAAACAATTTCTTATTCTTAGAACTTAATGATAAACAATTAATACAATTACATATAATATATATATATATATATATATACATTTAATAATTGATTTTTTAATATTAGAAAAAAACCTGCTTCTCGTCAATATTAATGATTAGTTAAAAGTTAACAAAAAGTTAAAACCAATAACTTAATAATTAAGAATTATAAATTAATGTACTTTTAATAAAAAAAAAATTTAGTTTTAAACACATTTTAGTATATACATAAATTTAATTTCTTAACGAGTCACAAAAGTAATGGTCAAGAAAATTTGGAATAAAATTTATATTAAGTTTTAGATTTCAAAATAAATCACTATAAATAATTGTTTTTTCATATATTCAAATAGAACTTATTTGAATGAGTTTTTAATATAAATTTAATCAGCATTTTACCTGTCGCAAATTTCCGTCTTGAGAAGTGGTACCTAAACTAATAACTCCAACTTGTATCATTGAATTTTTGCCACCCATTTTCTTACATTTTTCCCAAATTGCAGCTGTGCAAACACTTCTTAAGGTTGCATAAAAGGTCTTAACATAATAGTTGGTTACTTTCACCCAAGAAATTACATTTTGTACGTTTGTTTGACAGGACCAGTGATAAATAAGTTTAAGCAGTACTGTAGGTGAATGCGGTGCACCCTGGAATATTGAGCTTGAAAAGACCGATACAAAGCGATCAGTGCAGCACAAAGAGATCCAAACATAGCCACCTGAGCAAGGGAAGGTACCTGCGTCACTATACATGCCAAGTTTTAATTTTTGTGAGGAGTGTTTTTCACAATATTGTTCAGCTCGGACAAGGCCTTGTTGGATCAACCATTCCGTGAATTTGGTAGCTGAATATATCAGTACACCTTTTACTTTTATATCTGTAGAAAAAATGTTTTATTAAGCTTAGCACAATTAATAATATAATTTATATTATTATATTTTAGGTGTATTAAAAGAAAATTTCAGTCATATTTAACTAGAAATTATTACAACAGCCGTAAAATTTGTTATATTTAATATTATAAATTATTTATAATAGATTTTAAATTAACAATAATAGAATTTAACAATAGATTTTTATAAACCTGGGATAGTTATTTCGTGATATATTCACGAAATTGGTTTTCTATTAATTAATTTAAAAAATTCTGTATATTTGTCTTTATATAGAAATCAGCCTTTATAGTATATTAAGTATTTTTCATTTTATTATTACTTCTTTAGATTATTTATTAAAATCTTTTGCAATATCAGTACAATATTTAAAAATTCTTTATAAAAAATTATTTTATCACAAGTTTATTTTAGAAAAATATGATATTAATAAAATAGAAATAGATAAAGATAAACAGAAAAATATGAAATTTAATATATTTTAAAGTTCAATTTCATTAAAATTATAGAAACCTAAATCTGCTCTTTCCTTTTGAGCATTTTGTGAGGTAACATTTTTGGTTTTGAGATTTGGTCTAGCAACAACAACTAATGATGGATAAGTTCGTCCACCATTTATTTTATTAAACGTAACTTCTCTTCCATCAGGTAGATTTTTTTTTGATTCATCAATTATTTCACCAGCTGAAACAAATAAAATATTAATTAAATATATAATAGAAACACTATTAAAAGAAATTTATGGTTGCTCACCAGCTACTCTGTTGCCAATGGCAATTCCTCCTAGGCTATTTTGCTCTGATGGTCTAGGCTTTACATAGGCTGGTGCTGCTTGTTGCTTTGGTAGAGTTTTTATTCTGAGATTTGTAACACCTTGTGGAGTAGTTGAAGCTGAACATAGTATAAAAGCTTAGATAAATCAATTTCTTAAAAATATCCGAAATAAATAAAAATTATATTTATGAATTTGTGGTGAAATAAAATATTTTACATACTTGGTGTAACAACATGTGTTACTGTAGTTGGCTTTGAAGTTCGATTTATTGTACTAGAAGGCTGTAAAGTAATTAATTCAAATTAAAAAATGATATTAGTGCTTAAACTTAAAGAATTTATTTATACTTCTTCTATCATATCTGCTTGCTGTAATTGAAGAAGTTTTGCTTTGCGAATGGGCCTAGAATGCTTATACTGAAAGTCCACAGAATTAATAAATGAATAATTTCATTTATAAATGTCATCAATGAATAAATATAATTGATATAGATTGTTCTAAAATAATTTTTTTTATTGCTTAATAATATAATGAAATTTAGCAATACAATTTAGTATAGTGGAAAGTTTCAAATTAGAAATATTAATGTAATAACTATATAATAAATATAATGTAATTACTGAATTCTCTATCGGTTGTTGTTGAGATACTGAAGTAATTGGTGCAACAATTGGTGAGGATGTTGTCATAGTGCTCATTGTTGTTGAAGTTGTATTAGTAATATTTGTCATAATAGATACAGGTGAAGCAACTACACCTAAAAATGAAAGCCATAATTAAAACTATGAATTATATAATTTAATCCATTTTTAATAATCAAATTGATCTAATACCCATTTATTAATTCATAATTTTAAAATAAGTTTTATTTTCATTAATATTATTATTGTGCACATTGTTAATATCAATTTACACCAAATTTTAGACGTATGATTAAGTTAATTGATTAAATTATATTACTCATGTATAAATGAAATGCCATGTTTATTTCTAAGGTAAATTGTAGTAGAATAATTGTAGTAGAATATAATTGTAGTAGAATATAATTTTTAAAATACACACCTTGTTGTGGAGCAACAGTACCAAGAATAACACCCATTCGTGGATCCATTACAAGTTGAATATTTCCTTGAGGTGTTGAAGCACTATTCAGCATATTTAGTTTAATTGTTTGGTTATTGGTGTTACCACTTTGATTCTAAATATTTTATTTTATAAACAAATATTAATGTAATTAATATGAAAATAATCTTAATAAAGAATTTAGTTATTTTTAAATAAAGAACTTACAACTCCAATTACTTGAGCTTGAGTATTTGGTTTAACTACAGCTGCAGCTGTTGGAGTACTAGTAGGTCTATTAAAATAAAAATAAAGTATTTTAGTTAAAGTGTCCGCATTAGTACTTAAAGTAATCACCAATACTTGCAATTGATACTGATATCCACTGACAACACCGGCTTGATATATTAACGTTCCTCCATGGTCTTTTATCAGTGATTCCAACATTTTAGTAACCTAATAATATAACAATATTTATATTTGAGAATAAATATATTTAAAAACTATTACTTCAATTAAAAAATTAAAATTTACTGTATCACATTCATTTTTAAGTTTAGCTCTAGCTGCCTTTTGACATGAGCTCAATGGTTCATCTATACATTCCATTTTTAGTGTCATTCCTATTGGTTTCACGTTGGTGACGGAACGAGTGATTAGTTTGCTTTTAGTCATTACTATCTGTAAATTAACAATTTAATTTTATGTTAAAAAACATAATTTTTAATAAGTTCATAAAAAAAAGAAATTTTAATTTTTTTAATAATTTTTTAATATAAAAAATAATAGATTTCAAAAATACTTTTGTTTAATGATACAGAGTAAATATTTTTAAACATTAGTTAAGGATTTTATTTTATAAAAACTTTTATTCTTATTGTTAAATTTTAATTTCCTAAGCAAAATTAAATTAATAACTTTTTATATATAATTTTTATCTATTTTACTAATTATAATAGAAATATTTAACTTTATTTTTTGACATATATTTGTTCACTGTAATTTTTTCAATTCTATCAAATACTATTTAACGTCATTCTTTGTAAAATGTTTAGTCATAATATAATTTTCTGTAATCAGAATTTTTGTGTTTTAAGGTAATTTTTTAATTTACAAGAAAAAACAGTCACGGAGGACTAAATTCGGTATGTATAATAGATGATCTATAATTTCAAGTTATAATTTAGGAAGTTTAATATAAACAATCACGGAATTGTAAGACATACGATGTCTTAAAGAAAAAGTATTTTCTCATACTTTAAATAGGACTATTTTTTGTAATTTGTAATTTATTAAGTAGTAATGTAGAATATTTTCTTGTTTTGTTTGTTTTACGATAGTCGTAATAGTAATGTTGATTGTATTTTTGTTTTAAAAATGTAATAGCGAATTTCATCGACAATGGTTAATTAGTGCCAAAAATATGTTATATTTAAATCGTTCTATTAAAGTTTGGAGAATATATTCTTAAGGCGATTAAATGTGATATTCAATGCAGAGTAATGAATTTTTGTATTCCTATATTTTCAGTCAATATTTCACGAATAAGTACTTGTAATATGCTTAAAGTTTTCGACATCTGTTTAAATTTAATTCGATGGTTATTTAGTACTACTAAATGGATTTTTGTTTGTATCATCCATTATAATTATACTTTTTATTCAATAAAAATACTCATATTAAAAAAAGTTGTTACATTCACGTTTAAAAACAATAATTTATCATATTACGAAAAATTATAGGTGAAGGAAGAGTTTTTATAAACAATCTTTAATTGATTTATTATTTTATAAATGTATTGCTGTTTTTTAATATAATCGTTAATTATAGTCAATTTCTGTTTATTCCCATTTGTATACAAATAACTATTGCTTAATAATCGAAAAACTAATACTTTAGATTTGATACATCACACAATGTTGATAGAACATGAGATTTCAAAAAAAGTTGTTTATACAATAAAAAATTGAGTCAATACAACTAGATTTGATGCATCACACAATGGTGATAGAACGTGAGACTTTTAAAAAAGTTATTTATACAATAAGAAATTGTGAAAAAATAATGATTTTAAATGACTAGTGTGTATATGATTTTACACCGATGTTTTCTTAGCTAAATAGCTATTTGTACCATATTTTTATAAGAAATTTGTATACTTTGATGACCTAATAGGATTTCATGAAAATTCAAAGTACAATGCACTTTCTTGATTAACTGCAAATCTGATTTGTATCATTGTCATTGCATTTAAACGATTCGTAAAATCATGGCACGTATCTTTAATTATAGTATCACTTATAAATGAAACATATTTTAGAGATTTTACTCCAGTTATGCAGTTAAGTAAGAACTGTGAAAATATGTAAAGGAAAACATGTAGTTGTAACGAATGAAAGAAACATAATAACATTTATGAAGTAAAAGTATGATATTTCTTCAGTTATATATATATATATATATATATATATAAGTTTATTCTAATTTTTTTTTTTTAATAAACCAATCACTATACATTATTACTATTATATTATATTATATTATATTATATTTTTTTAATTGTAAATGGAAACCAAATCTTTGAAACAATTTTGATATTGTATAAAAAATATTACAATTTAATATATTGTATATAGTGCTAATCAAAAGAAATCGTAGTAAAATTCTAATTTTCAAAAATTTATTTTTATTTTTAATTTATTAGAAATTTTAATGACAACTTTATAATCTGTTTATAATACTAGATCAATTGTAATATTAAAAGACTACAAAAATTAGGAGATTATAATTTCAAAATTATTTGTACAATAATTTAACTACTATAAGTGTTTTTATTTATTAATTAAAAATGTAATTGTAATAAACTTTTAATTATACATATCATTTTATAATAATAAATATATAATATTTAATGAATAAATAAAAAAATTTTTAAATTATATTTATATAAATAAAATAATACTTATTGGTACTTTGTATTTTAATAAAAAATGAAAATATTTTATTTCTTTATATAAACAAATTATAGAATATAAAAATATAGAATAATATAGGTAAATTATTATAATAATTTAATATATTTAAAATAATTTTTAAAATAATATAGGTAAATAATTAAAGAATAATGTTCATACTGAAATATTAAATACATTCAATATAAATACTCATATACATATGTAGGCATAATAAAAATATATCAGCACTTCATCTCTTCAGTACTAAATTTGATTTTTGTTCATGAGGATCATTATCATATCATTATATTATTATTATTATTATTTCTACCTATTTTAGATAATTGTGAAAAAATTATTTGATATATGTATGATTTTAAGTAAATTAATATATTTATTCTGTTTCAATTTTCAATCTTTTAGTTATATTTTTGTTACTTATCATAAATATGCCAATTAATTATACCTTAGTTAATCTGCAAAGAATAGTGATGAAAGTCAATCTCTTTATAAGCAGTTCCCCTTCTCTTCACATTCTTTCCATAATTTGTGTTTTAAATATTTCAATAATACATTACTCTTTTAATCTCTATTTATATTGTCTTTTCAAAATGATATTCAATGAAATACATTTATTCCAATATTGTTTCTATACTGTAAAATAATTATAGAATGTACTTTCTGACATTGAATTCAATTTTTTTAATAACGTTAAAAATTTTTAATCTGTATAAACTTATATTTTTTCAGTTTTCTTTAATTTCGTAAATTAAAAAATACTTAATAAGTTTAGTTACCATATTACATTTCATTGAAGTAACTTTAATTATATATTAAAGCAATAAATTATTATAACCTAATTTTCATAAATTGTCCTATAAATATTGATTATAAAAATATCAAAAAAATAATGAATGGATTATTGTAAAATTTATAGAATATTATACCATTTATAATAATTATTTAAAAATAATCATTTTAAATAAAGTAACAAATAATATTAATTGAATTTTCAATTAAATTCAAAGGTTTCTTTATATTTTGATTCACATAAATATTTTCATTGATTTTCATTTAATCTATGATTATTGGCATACTTTATTTTTTAGCCAACTGGTTATTTTATGGTTAATATTTTTATAATATGCTTGTTTGCAAATATTTAAAACTTTGAAAATACTTAAAATATAATTTAAAACACTATTTTAATAAATTAATCAAAATGCCAATATCTTTAAACTTGTATTATCTAATGGTTAGAAAATATTCTTTCAATATTTTTTTATTTACTTTGTTTTTTTTTGCGAATCAATGAGATTCGTTTTTGTCAGCTTCAAATTCTAATATTTTGAACTAAATTGTGATGTTGGAAATACTTGTACCATTTATAAATTACTGCTTTTTAATATTAAATTGATTAAAAATATTCTTTTATGAAATCTAAACGATACGATCAATACTTATTTATACTATCAAAAGTAGGTGTACCAATTTTAAATTTATACTATCAAAACTAGGTGTACCAATTTTAAAAGCTTTTTTTATATACACAATGCGAGAAATAAAAAATATTATCAACTATTTTATCAAACATCATATATAATTTAAAAACTGCTAATTTTTATTTACAATTTATAAATTTCAATCAATGAAGTTAAGAACTTCAATATATAAGTAATTTTAGCATTAGAATTACAATTTCATGAAATTTAGTAATTTAAAGAATGACTATTATTTCCTTGAAACATATTTTTGACTTTTTTTGCTCTATTTATTTATCACCGTGGTATTATAAATTTTAATTATTTAAAAGAAATCTAAAATAACCATATGGAACTTCTTTATATGAAACATAATTATAAACATTATATAAAAGATTGTTATATAACACCTATAAATGATAGTAATATTTTAATAAATTTTAAATTCTAATATCTCCAAAATTGTTTAATTTGTAATATATCATATTTCTTTATTATATTTTAAAAAATGAATAGATGACCTTTTGAAAATGAATTATATATAATAATAAACATGTGTAATGGAACAAAGAAAGAAAATAAGTGAAATAAGCATAATTTCTATTGTGTTATTTTAAATTAGTTGCTTTATTTAATTTAAGAATGAAAAATGTTTTTATTATTAGAAAATTAAAAAATATATCAATCTAAATTAAATTCCATTGATTAACTTTTTCCACTAATATTGGGTTGAAAATAACAAAACAACATGTATATACATAATTTAGAAGATTCATAATTTTAATCCAAAGGTAGTGTTACACTTTAAACAGCATACGAACAACTTACTAAGGAATGATTCCGTATTTTGTCTTGTTAGCCAGTGTGTGCGTCCGTCGTTGCGTTTTCTTAAACGCCACCAGCAGTAGTGAAGTGGTGGTGTAGTTAGGAATACGACTATATATATGTATAAATGCGTAATCGAGATTTTTAAAATATATTGTACATCCACGACTCTTCGCTAAGGTCTGTTGACGAGGTCTCACGGCCAAAAAATTAAAATAAATTGCCTAGAAAAAACCGGCGCCATGATAGCAAAACTAACCGCAAATTCGGTATATTTTGGATCAGAACAAATTGTGAATATTGTTGATGATGGTAGTGCCCACTTCTGGTCAAGAAACGTATTTATTCGAGTTATCGACCTAAGTTTATTTGAGAATAATCTATGGTAAATTAGATTTTTTTGTTACTAATTGTCAAATTTTAGATTTAAAAATGTTTTCCAATTGTCGAAATTTGTATAAATCATTTTGTTATTAAATAAATTTTATGAATAAAGAATTTATTAAAAAAATTATGTAATTATTGTAATATATTAATATAATTAATTAGTTTTGTATATAAATATTTTTATAAATACACTTTTTATTTTAAGTGATTATAAATAAAAATTGATTTTAAATATAAGCTTTATTTCTGTTATTAATAAAATATTGTTATAATTATGGAAACAGATTTTATGAAATAAATTTAGTAAATTATAAGTATCAATTGTTTAATAAATGAAATAAATAATAATTGTTCTATTTTTTTATATCTTAAATATGCACATACAAATTAACAATATTTTCTATTTCAAAATTTCAATATAAAATAATTTTAAAATATTTAAAACTATTACAATCATTTAATAAAGAGAAATTTTAAATTTCAGCACTATATTAGTACAATGAAATAATTTTTAAAGTATTTTCATTTAAAAACTTTTACTAAGAAAATATTTAAAAATTTTTTTAAATAAATTTTTCTTTACTCATTACAAAAGCCTGATTTTTCAAAAGTTAAAATGATGTATACTGTTATATTACATTGTCATTTTAAGAATAAATTAAATTAATTTTGTCAATGTAGAAATAATGATTTTTAAAACAGATTTAAATATTACTTATTTTCAAAATATTCATAATTGATGATTGCATATGTTTGGATTCCTATAATCTACGAACCTCTCCTGATAATACTTTATTGTTTGGATATTAGATGGAAGTTTTAACATGTTGATGATTGCCAGATGTTCGCTAAAAGCCTTTGCCTCGTACGAAAATTTCCAAGTGTCATCTTACGATGACGACTTGTCCGTTCTTTACAACTTCGCCTAGGACTAGAGTTTCGAGTGTCTCTATTTTTTGTTGCGTGTCTTATTCCAAAACAAAGTGAAATTAACATAGCTTTAAATATTCTAAGAACACTTAAAGGTCTGATTACTTTCCGTGGCTTACTCGCCTTTTTTCACAGAAAATAACAATCAAGATTTATACTTTGTCATTATTCTTCTCACTAGGCCCTACCGAGGGTCCCCTTTATCTATTCAGTACATCAATTACAAGAATGCTCTGGTAAAAATCGAGTATCATATTTTTCTACTCTCAAGAAAATGACTCGATGAGTACATCCCCGGTAAGGTACGGTGATACTAGCAAAAACAGACTGCACGAGTATCAGGTTCAGTCCTAGACTTCGACTAGAGATTTCACTGTTCTCAGTGCAGTTTTACTTCAGTGTTTTTCCTCGGCAGTTGCTGCGGCATTTAACTTACAATTGAGTACCGCAACAAAGGAAAAAACTCAATCAACTACAATAGTCACACGTAATACCCATTTATTTCAAGGGTTTTGTATATTGACCTAAAAGATATCAAAGTTGCCCAAGCGACGTTCAATTTACAACTGACCGCCGCTGCAACTTTTTCAAAGTTACTTTCATTCACTACAAGGGTTTTGTGTATCGATATGAGTGATATTAAATTCGCCATCGCGGCGTTCAACTTACAATTGACCGCCGCTGCAATTAAGGAAGCAACCCAATCAATTGCATCACTCACAAGGTTTATGTAAATACACTTCACGGCATAGGACGGAGGGATATCTTGAACCGGTGCGAAGCGCGACTTTCAGTCAGTAAGAATAGTCGCAATTTCAAGCAGACAATAGGTTCTCACCTCCATTCATAATTGCACGCGAAACAATTGGGAAGAAGCGACGTTCAACTTATAACTGACTTTAGCATGAACTACTTTGCTGAAACAACAGGAAAGTAGTTCATTCGTTAATCAATTCATTAAGCTAATTTCTCTTCAAAATCCGCGATATTCAATTTATAATTAATATCAAGACGTTTTAATTACAACTCATTATCAAGATGGTATAATTAGTTTTCTAGTCGAAATAAATATAACTAAAATTCAATATATTATACCGCATATTACTTTCAATAAATGCTATTACAGTTTATATATCTATCGTAGACTTTCGTTCGGTACTTACTGCTACCACTTCCGTTCCCCTATCTGCCTCTCCATTTTAACATCTTGGGCAGAATTTACACATTGGGTTAATTCCTGTACGTATATATTAAGGCAAAATTAGAAAAAAATCATGCATATTTTTATAGTTTGTTTACTGTATTAAAATTAATAGTTAATGATCTGAAATTATACAGTTTATCAAATAAATTTAGTTTATAAACTAATGATTTTGCTTTATGTTTAAAATGAATAATGTAATAGACATTAATAAGAAACTTTCATTGTAGTGTTATTTTACTTTATTTTTGTTTACTTGTTCTTTGTAAGAAATAAATTTTAGTGTACTAAAAATGTATCATCTTGACAAAATTTTGAATTTAGAAAGTAAAAAGATGTCGATTATTTTCATATTAATTATGTGTACATTGGGTAACTGTTATACAACATCAGGGGAAGATTTCGAAATAGGAGGGTATAAATGGATTTTATTTATACGTATATATCGAGAATTTTGCTGTAATGCGCAACAGTGCTATATCCAATAAGCACTACAGTGTGTAATATTGATCATAATAATAAGTATGGGGTTAGGATTAGAATTTCGTTCTATCGGCGAATGTATATAGGATTGTTAATAAATGATTGCTTAATAGAATTAACTATTTCTAATTAGATAATGTTGAATATTTATAATTAATATTTTACTTTTATAATAATCATATTACTATTGATAATATTGTTTTAAATTTATAATTGTTAAATTTATAATTGAAGAACAAGATAAAGAATATAAAACTGCGATTAAAGTTTGCATTATTTTGAATGCATAGTGTTTAGGTATCCTCTACCTAGCTTTCGTAAGTTCAGTTTATTTGAATCGACGGCCTATTGATACGGATTTCACCTGCTTGACTGTATGCACTCTCAGCGATTAAAGAGTATGGATATAATAGGACTGATGGTGGTGGTAGGATTGATTAAATTATTAAACACGTGTGTGTGCTGTTTTCTAATTATTTAATAATATATGTTCTATTATTGTGTTCAGAGGATGGTATAATTATTTGTGCAGTGTAATAGTTTGCGCGCGCGCGCGCGCGTGTGTGTAGTAGTGAAGTGATAATAGAAAAGTCGCAAATGATTCGCAAATGGTAATCGATAATGGTCTTGACGCGTTGACGGAGAATTAATTAAGTTGAAATCCCCCGTGTGGTTAAGCCCCCTTTAAACTGAGATGGATGTAACAAACCTCTATTGTGTTGTAAGATTCAATTGTAAGTTGACCCTACTCTTTATCTCTTATGTACTGTGTAAGTAGTCCAAGAAGGTCCTTGACCTAGCCCCTTGCGAACAGAATGTAGCAGTTCGTTGACCAGGCGCAGATGCGCTGAAGACGGTTGCTTCCATCTTCGTAAGTTGCTGATAAGGCCTCAGCACTTCTCTTTATCTGTCTTTGCTGAATGGCTGGTACTATCAACCCTATGTTGACAAACTTGCCTAACTTCAGCTGTAGAGAGTAGTGTCTACTTTGAAATTATTCACGGCGGCGCTTAACCAATCTTCGTTGCTTTGTTGCGGCTTCTGCCAGGAATTTTCCATTTGAGATCCAAATGAAGATTGTAGGTTAATCGAAGACAACCGAAATCGCACGACGTCATTGTGCACTCACAGTTCACATCACGACTTTTCGCTGCCCCGTCGAAACTATTTCACTCGATTTTTTCCATTGGTTCCGCGATTGGCAATTTATTACACTAATTATCATTGGTGCACTGAGTTTTCTGACTCTGTTGTTTTTTTACCGATAGGCGGGCCTTTTCTTGCCCGCGGTCACACTACGGCTGAGTCCGTCGGGCGAGCTGAGCGGGGGAAACTTGAGTCTGGAAACTCTTGTCTGGCCCGGGCCACGTGGCAGCAATTGCAAACACATGTGCACTTTCCTGTGATTCTGCTTGATCCTTGACTTAGGTAGTCTCCGAACTCGATGATCATAAGACAATTATCGTGTTTAGCCAGGTAGTTTCAATACGTGACATTATGAATATTATCCTTTAATCTTCTTTTTTAAACACTTCACTTTTATAATATTCTCGTATATTTTTTACTGCACTGTTATAATCGTAAACACCGATGTTCAAATTACATGGCGACGGCACAACGGTTGGTTTATTGTACGAATTTTCGAACACATAAAAATAAATAAAACTGTAATTTATTAAAATATAATAATTAAAAAATTTTGTTTTATGTACTTATGTTTTTCTGTTTGGTGATTTTTTCTGATGATATTTTCAATGTTTTCTTTTACTATATGTACATACATACACACATGCATTTTTTGCTTTGTAATATAAACTCAACATAATTATTTAATTTTAAATATAATAATATTACAAAATTAAGAAAATATTAAAAATATAAAACATTTATATAAATATTTAAAGTTGAAAATTATATGGATCAGTATAGAAAAATATAAAAAATATAGGAAAAACCTTATATATTTTACATAATGTACTGTTTGGGATTTAACCCGTTGTGTGAGTTCACCCGCGTTGGAGTAGGAGAAGCAGACAGTGGAAAGGAAAAGCTCGTTGGTTTTTTTACAAAACAAACAAGAATAATTAATGTTAAAATATTAAATAGTTGAGTTTATTAATAATAATAAATGTACAAAAAAATTAACTATTGAAATTAAATTGGTGCATAAAATTGTTGAATATGAGTTGGTGATATCTTGAAAATAAGTTGTTATTTTTTAATGTTAAACTAACTATTGATGTAAAAAGTTTGTGATAACTTGAAAATAAGTTAATCTCTTTGGATTATTAAATCGACTATTTAATTAAATTATAATTAGTTTGATCACTTTCAACGCTACTAACCGTTGTTATTCGAGTCACGTTGAGGTGAGCCTGGTTCTTCTTGTTTTAATAATTTCTAAATTAAATTATTAATTCGCTCTTCCGTGAATTAGATTTTAAATTGTAGCAACAAATTGTCGCAAATTTTTTGCTAACAAATACTCAAATCTATTAATTCTATTAATTTCTTAAATATGTTTAATCAATTTTAAGTTATATAAGGTTGTGCTCTATCAGTTTATTCTTATATAATTGATTTATAAATCTTTCTTTACTTAATTTCTTGGCGAGTATCTTGTGAATGGACTGGTAATGAATTTATTACTTACTTGATATTTTTTTATTTAAGAAGTATAGTATTTATTATTAGATAAAATCACCTTTTTATTAAAATAATCACTTATTATTTCGAATATATTTGATGTAAACTCTTACATCGTTTATTGTTAATTACTTGAAGATATTTTTAGAATACTGTCTTTTTCGTATTTGTATGTAGTTTATGTGTTTATTTAAAGCAGATTATTAAGAATTGGAATCGACGGATGATAGTTTAACGTGACGTGAATAATCGTTTCAATTATTAAATGCTTATTGCTAAGCGAACTTAAAAGTCGTTGTATTAGCCAGCTTTTTTACATGGGGCTTGACGGGCTTGACGGGAAAATTCGAAACGTGATTCGGAGAATTAAAGGTTACGTCTTATAGCCTTATTCGACATTTTGGGAATTTCGAACACGTACCAACGTAAAAACAAAAGAAAAATATTTTGCTTCAATACTATTTAAGTTCTATTTCTTTATCTTTTCTTATCTAATTTTTTATAATATAAAAGTATTTTATTAAATAATAACTAAATAATTTTTAGGAATTTTTTATTAAATTAATATTGTAGACAATAATTTCATTGTCTAATAATTTTATTTTCTACACAGTCATTGTTTAACCAACAATATTTTTATAATAATTCAACGAGTATTATGATTACAACGGTTATTACAACGATTATTATTGTTCTCATTACTAAAAATTAGTATTTATTATTTAAATAATATTGTAAAATTTGTTATTTAAATAATACTTTTAAAAAAGGTATAGGATTTAAAGGAATACGATAATCAGTTTATTTTACTTTTTGAAAAAAAAACAGTTTTTATTATTCAACCGTAGGCTTTTATTAAATGTAGATCAAATAACAAAAATAAATCATAAATATTGAAATACAGCCGCAGATGTAAGCTAATATTCTTTTTTTGAACTCATGTATCATAATTATTTAAGCATTCATATTTATTTTATTTTCCAAAATATAATCAGAAAATTGTATTTTTGCTTACTTTCACACTTTCTTTGTCTTTTTTAAATTAAACCTTGCCATTATAATTAATACTAATGGTATCCTGATTTAAAATTTTTTACTTTTTTTATTGCATATGATGAAATTATTTATACGTATACATAGTATTTATAAAAACATTGATTTTTCATTAATTTTTTTGTTTTAGTTTTTTATACAAATATTTGATGTATATATTTAAATAATTTTTGTTCCTTTTTCTTGTAAATAAGTTACATTGTTCTTTTTTTTATAGTTTTGATTCTTATGCTGTTGAATCATACGCAGAAGCATATTTTAATTATACAGCTACACATTTTTATTTTATTGTATGGGACTGAGTATGTATTTTATTTTACTTTCTAAAATAATTTTCATCCCTAAATAAACATTTAATTTTTTTATAGTTATTGCACTATTTATTTACGTATTGAAAGCGCTATTGTATGTTACGAAATTTATATATTTATCCTGCATTTGGAACTATCCCTACGTAAGAATTGCTTCAAGACATAACGTTATACATAACATATTTCATTTTCTACATATTTATGTTATGTAATTTAATTTTTTTGAATTATTATTAGAATTTTATCTATAAAATATTTGAAGAACTTTTTTTTAAATAAAGAAATTAATTTTTTGCAAATTAATCATAATGCACAAGGCTTTTAAGGAAAACGTTTTATTCTTCTCTTTCATGATAAAAAATATAATGGTTGAGTTTTAGTCGCAAAAATTATTATATGCAAAAACTGTATAGATACTCACGTAATTATTAGCCACGAACGAGAAAATTTATTTGCAATTATTTTCAACATGATTGTTTTATTGCGATCAAAAACATTTTTTTACGTTTTAACACATATAAATATTATATTAAATGTATCTATTTGGAATGATATGTATTTTATAAATAAAAATTTTTATTCAAAATAATCACATCAATTTTATTTAGATCATTAAAGCTTATTTTTGTGTATAGAACATTAAACTACTGATCTTCAATTAACTTTACATTCTATTATAATTTAAAAATTTTTTTGTTAGAGTTTTTATGAGACCAATTGAATAACTACATTTCTTATTAACATATTAAAAAAATTATAACTTATGCTGAGACTTAAGCTTTAATAGTAAAAATGCATGTTTCATTTTTATATTTTGGTAAATTATATTTCAATGGATATGTGTATTTAAGAAATAAAATTGAAATATTAATGTAATATTGCACATTTACTAAATTTTAATATATAAATTGCTATAATTTACAAATTTAAAAGTCTTTCAAATTTTTTAATACATACTTTTTCCTAATAAAATAAATATACGGAATACGAATGTTTTCCAAGATTTATTCCACCGATTGAAGCTTTCATTAATGTGTATTTGTTTCTCGTTTTATATTAATTCAAAACGTTTGTTGCTAGTCAGGATATCTTAAGTTTAGAACCAGTTTTTGTATATTCACTCTTTGAAATACTTTTTTAAAATATGAATATAAAAGATTTTGAAAATTTAATAGTTATACAATACTATTTATTAAAATATAATTTGTTTTAGATCAAAGAGAATTGAAAATTAAATAGTTAATATACTGTTTATATATATTATAAATAAAAGATATGAATTTTTATATCTAAAAGAATTAATACATTTTTTCATAAATTTAAGAATTCATTTGTTTATTTAACTATAAAGTATTTAAGATAAATAACTATTCACTTTTAAGGATGTATGATTTAATCACTAAAATAAATCTTTAAATTGTCTAAATGCCCATTAATATTCTTTTCTTAATGTTACTTTTAAAAGAGTAAACATGTCAATTTTCTCACCTATGTAATAAATACTTACGTATTATATATTAATATTTATACTTCTATTATTATCGCCTTGTTAGATTGTCCGTTGTTATCGTCGGAAAATCGCGTAGGATAAACTTAGAAAATATGAATCGAGGTTGTTTTATTATGCATAGATGTAATGGATTTTTTAATTTTACAAAAAAACGAACTTTGATATTATTTGTAGTGTATTTAGAAGAAATTTGAAATATATACGGATTTGTTTTTCATTTATTATATGGATTTTATGCCTTTTGGATTTATATAGATACTTAAATCGATTTTATAACTTTTTAATCGTTGTTTTTTTAATATTCAATAATTCAATAATCAATTTAATAATAGATTCAATTTACTAATTTGAAATTTTTATTTTGAAAATAGGGATTGAGACATTCTACGACATTGTTCTATGAATATCGATTTCAAAAAACATATTTTATTTAATTGTAATTGCCATATAATGTATTTAAATATTCTATAAATTTTATGTTGTTGAAAATGCACTTATTTTTATTTTATTAATTTGATTTATAAAATAAGTATTGTTTCTCTATCTTTGATTAAATTTGATTAAAATCGGAATATACAAATACGCAAAGAATTATTATTTAGTAAAATATAATAAATTATTTATTATTAAAGTGTATATATTTACAAGATTTTGTTTAATCAAACTTAAAAAATAATTACATATATAAAAATATATTTGAAAATGGAATCGAATTTTTAGTAATGTTTAAGCATTGTATATTAATATCAAATTCTAATAATGACATGATTTATTTGAAAATTCTTATATTTTAATGATATTAAATGAATATATTTTATAAATATATTTTAAATCTATAATTATACAGTTTTAATATTATAAATAAATAAATATAAAATAAATTTTTGTAATAAAGCTGAGAATTAATTATATTATGGTTTTCATTTTAAAACATATTTTATTTTGTAAAGTTTTTGTAAAATAATATTAGCTCTAGATATATAATTTAAGTATTTATTTTACCATGAGTCATATTTTAAAAAATATTTTAATATATAGTGTTGTATTAGTATATCAGTCATATTTACTATGTTTGTTAACTAGACGCTTCTAATAAATTTGAAAGAATCCAAAAACTTTTGTTTTGTATAATTATAATTACTAAATAGAATTAAAGAATAATATTTAATAGCGAGGCATATATTTAATAAAGATTCTTTAAAATACTTTTTATAGTAGTACTTTTTACTTATATCTGCGGATGAATTTGAAAAAATTAAAAAAATTAACAAATATTCAATAATGTTAAATTATTGATAACAAAAATAAACAAATTCATTAGTTTTTTCATCCATTCATGTTTTTAATTTGAAAATTTATTCGGCATTGCATAATACTGCTTTTATTTTCAATGAAAAGCTTTAAGAAATATGAGAAATTTATTTATTTATTTAAATATTTATTTTTTCAAAATGTTTATTCAGTATTAGTCACTTTCTGTGTAAAATTTATCAAATCAAAATTTTTAAATTAATATGTTTTCTTTTTAAATTGATAGATTATTTATTATAATTTAGTAATTAATTTCTACTATTTAACTTAAAAACAATGAAAGTAAATATCTGAATTATTTTAAGTAAACGATAAAACAATATATTTTTATATATTTGGGTAATTGATAAATTTATATGTTATAAAAAATAATATATTACTTTTTCTTGCAAGCCATGAAAATTTTTACAAACAATTTAAAATTTTAAAACTAACTACAAGATTATTATATAAAAATATGTTTTAAAGGCTTTTTAAATGTTGTAATCATTTAATATAAAAAACAAAGTATATGACCGATATTTTTTTCATGTATGAAAATATAATTATTAATATAATAAAGATCTTGAATAAATTCACATTGCCTTTTCATGTAATATGTGGAATATTAATTTTTCTTATCCCTAATCCAACTTATTATCTCTAATTCTTTGTAAAAAAAAAATGACTTAATAATCTCAACTACTTTTTACAAATTTGAAACAGTCAGGTTTTTTGTAATTATGTATTTAATATTTAATATTTATTTAATATTTATCCACCTGGTTGACTAATTTTTAAATATAAAACGTTCTTTTTAATATTATTCTATATTCATGTTATAAATATAGTTAAGGAATTGTAGTATGCAGCTGTTGTACCTAGAGTTCATTATAATAATACACTTTATTGAAGTATTAAAATAATAAAGTAAAGTTTATTATAATAATAAACTCTAGGTACAACAGCTACATACGCCAATTGCTTAACTATATTTATAACATGAATATAGAATAATTTTAAAAAGAATGTTTTATATTTAAAAATTAGTCAAGCAGGTGGATTAATATTAAATAAATATTAAATATTAAATTATATATATATTATATTATATATAATTATATTATATATATATTATATTATATATAATTATATTATATATATATTATATTATATATAATTATATTATATATTTATATAGATTAATTGAATTCCAGCCTTTAATAATCATATTTTACAATATTTATATATTTTAAGTATATTTTTTTGTTATTTTTTGTTTCTCTCTCGTTCATCATCGGCCTTATTCTTTCTATTTCGAACACTCATTTTTAATTTGAATAATGTGAGTTGATCAAACAATAATAAAATAAATTGAATTCAAAATTGATCATCATTATATATAAGAAATTGTTTTATGGTAAATAATTATTATTAAATATTTATGAATAATGTAGTTATTTAATTAAAATAGTATTGTAAAAGTTGTGGTTTATAATAAAATTATATTTATATTTTACATCAACTTTTCGAATAGCCTTTATTAGAAATTATAAGTTATATTTTGAATTGGAATTATATAACATCGTATTATTTTTTATTCTGCATTGTAATAAATTTAATCCATTATCGAATAAATAATTATAGTATATCATATCATACAATTTTATCTTTGAAAGTAATGTTTTTAAATATCTTTTCGATAATATCTTTGAAAATTAATTTTTTTTTAAGTTTGTTTTTGTATAGAAAATAACAAGATTTAATCAATGTATGTGGTAAAATAAACGGGAACATTCAGTACAGGTTACGCATTTTTTACAACTTTTAAAAATTATTTTTACATTTTTCAATACCGGATAAGTTTTATAAAAATCACTTAAGTTTTCTTCTTACATAAAAATGCATCATTTTTTACAGAAAGTATTTAACGAAAGTCCATAATTTTTTGCATTTCATAATGTTTATTAAGAGCCAAGGTTGTCTATCTTTCAATGGTGCAATTGCCAACTTTGACATGGGTGTTCTAACCGAGCCCGATTCAGTAAACCTACTATTCACCCGTGTTAAGGTTCTTTATTAAGTGATATCAAATTGCATGAATATATTATTGGAAGGATTTGGAAGTTAGTTTACTTGTGCGATCAAGAATAACAACTACGATATTGAAGAATTGTAATGATAATAATAAAGTAGATTTATCAATTTATTTTTCTTTGTACATTTAATGATTTGTAAGTATCGTTATAAATCTTTACATAAATATTTGAGCTACAGAAATAGGTATTATTTTATTTGTGAATATGAATAATATTACAAGAAATTAAATTTTAAATATAATAAAAAATACAAATTGATAATTTAAATCGGCTAAAATATTCAAAGTTATATTTTTAATTTTTAATAAAATATTATCAATTTCATAAAGATTTTTTAATTCTTATATAAAAACATTTTCTATTACGTCATTAGTAACCACTTTAAATTCGGAAAATTATAATTAAAAATTTTATAAAAATCAAATTGTAACAGAAAGTATAAATATATTTTGTTTAAAACATTTTATTTTTTATTTTTATTCTTTATTTTTGCTTAAAACAAAATATTTATAGCAATGAATTTGTAACGTATATATTTTTTAATAATTTACTTTTACGCTCATAAAAATTTAAGTTAAAGTATACATAACATACTGATAAATTATAAAACATTTTAAATTTAATTATTTTAATAAATATTTATATTAGGTATTGATTTAATTATTAAATTAAACTAATTTAATTTATTTTTAAAATAATTGTTTCTTATTTAGTATATATAATTAATTAGTAATGTTTTATTATTAATTAATAACCTGAAATATAGTTTTTTACTTGTTTTCAAATAATTTCGAATTACCTATAAAAGTTTTGAAAGAAAGAAACCTATGAAAGAAAAAAAATTGTATTTAATATAAAAATTAATAAACATGATAATAATCTCTTATTATTGTCGAAAGTTTTTAATTTATATTTTTTTATAGTTTTAATTCATAAATCTATATTTTATAATAGTAAATAAAATATATAAATTTATAAAAAATTTAGCGTACGTTTAGAATATATACATATTAAATTGTTCTTAATCGAACGTATGAAGCAGGGATTATTTTCACATTTTTCAGAAGTTAAATTTTCTCTACTGCAATATTTCATGTTCGTTTGTAAGATATTTTTTTATGTAATAATTGTTGTAGTTATATGTCCTTATCAAAATTAAATTTATATATACATATATTACTAATTGCATGAATGTTTTAAATTTACATAAATGTCACGAGATATATACATTAATTAAATAAATTTCTAGAATTGCGACTGATAAATGAATGAATGATGGAAGAACTATTAATAAATTGATCTCTGATTTAGTTACAAATATATATATATATATATATATATATACGACGGGGTTTTTTCTTCCTATTTTTCTTTTATCGTAGTTTTTAAATTTGAACAGTATATTAATCAATCAAGGAACTTTTATCTAAATGTGATTTGATACATTCTTCGTAGCGGACTTCTTTTACTTTATTTTTGATCTACGAGAAATCACGAATAGAATATATTTTTAATTTATGTAAAACTTTATAAATGCATACCTCTTATTATACTAGATTCTAATTTTATATTGTTGTTCTTTACACTTTAGTTTACAATGGATATTTTATGAATCTAATTAATTCTATAGCAGGTTATTTTCATATTCACTAATTTTAAATGAATATAAATGAATAGATATAAAAATTAATTGTTATCAACAAAAATAATTTTTAAATTTTCGTTGTCTATAATTCTATATAGATTTTTTTATTAATTTATTCATTATTGATTTTTTAATTAAAATACAACAGTGCAGAAACAGTACATTTTTTAGTATATAACATAAACTTTGGTTTTTCAAATAGTTTATATCTTTTAAAATTTTAATAATAAATATAGTTTAATACAATAACTTGATTTATTTTATTAAATGATTACATTTGCCAGGATATTATTATTTTTATCACTATTTTACTTACATTATTCGTTTATCTTTATATTTTCTTATAATATATTTCAATGATATTTTTGTATAATTTTCATACTTTACTTTCTTTCCTGTTTAATAACTTACTAATTTTTAATTTCATTATCTTTATTTTTAATTATAATTAAATAATTATTGGTTTTAATTTACACTGGCATTCGTTAAAATATAAATTTTTAATTTTATATGAATAAACTTTAAATTTTTTTCTTGGTTATTTTTAAAATTTATATTGTAAAACCATTCAAAATTAAATAGTTTACTTATATTTACTTAATTTATTCTTAAATTTTATTAATTGTTTATAAAACATTATTAGTTTTATAAATAAATATTTTAACTTAATATGTTTAAATTAAAAATGTTTTTGCATGTTTCAAATTTACAATAGAAACCGTTAAAATTATTATATTTGTCCGATACGAAAAACATATTTTTCTAGAAATCAAGGCTATTAAAAAAAATTAATACTTTTATGTATAAGATCAATAATAACAATAAATTTTACTATATTAAAAATATAAAAATGAAGTAACAAATAAAGTAATACAATAAATTTTATTTTAATAATAAATAGTAATTTTGTTTAGTATTATAAGCAATTTTGTACAACTTTTTACTCTTATTTTGTGAAGCTCAACATATATGTATTGCTTTTTAACTTGGTTGTAAAATGTATATTATTCCGTTATTTAAATAATAATTAAAAATTTTATATCTATCTTTTTAATAAGCTTATGTATTATGTATTATATGGCTGATTAAGTCATTGAACATAATTGTCTAAATAACCAGTGTTGATTCCACATTCTTGATCATATTTATAAAAGGCAGCTTTTTTACTTATGATTTATATTGTATTGATGAATTATTATAAATTTATATATTTTGATTATTGTATTTATTTAGATTTTTATTTAACAATTTTTTAAAAAATTGTTTATAAAATGTGTGACAAATTTTATTATTCTATATAGAAATTACAGATACAGAATTTATGATAACAATTTTAATATTTTTCATAATATTTTATAAATTATAGCAACAATATATTCAATATATATAATAATATAAATATACTACTTATAAGCTTTCAAATATAATATTTTTAAAAAATTAATGAATTTTACAATTTTTTAGAGTATAGTATAAAAACGGTAGTCATTTTTAAATTGAATTTTGTTTTACATTTTCATACCTTAATAATAACAAGTGATCAACAAATGCGGCAAATAAGCAGAATTCAAATATATACTATGGAGTCATATAAAATAATATTTCAATTTCTTTACTTAGAAAATTTATTATTTAATATTACAAATTAGTAATAAAACTATTTTGTCTACTTATTTAAAATTCTTGACATTTTTCTAAGTTTAACGAATCTTATATGTGAATTCCCAAGCATATGAATTCCTAATTTTCTAATTATTTATCTATGTTTCTATCGATGTTACTGATAGAAATAACATTAGAATATAAATAAATTTTAATATTTAAATGTAATGTGATATATTTATTATAAAAATGTTGATGTTTTAAAGTTATTTAATATGTAACCATGTATCAGCCTTATCGATCTATTTCGATATAGCGTACATTATGCGTTACCCGCTTTATTTAATTCTAAACTGTTTTATGTAATTCAGAAAAATTTATGTTATCTTAAGTGTCGATTTTTGATTCTTTTATATAAATATTAACATTGTGAATATTATCGATACTTTTAAGATTCATTAAGTAGTCAATATCTTTCTCATTATTTTATAAGCATATGATGTACATGATAGACTAAATTAAGCTTAAATTTGCATTAATATCAATATGCTTATGTAATATAATATGATCAGATTTTGAATTAATATAATTACTATAAATATATTATTTCATAAAATGGCAGATTAGTTATCAAATTTTCATTTACTTTATTATAAAAATTTGGTTAAAAATTAATCAAATGTATTATAAATTATTAAGATATTAATTTTTGTTTAGATAAGAAAGCATTTAGTGTTAAAAAAACATATATATACAAATAAAACATATCCTTTTGAAAATATTTATAGTCAGTTTATCGTTGTTATACTTAAAAGTTAGTGCCTGACCAGATTTGTGCTGTTTTCACTTAAACGATGCCTGAAAAATAATAACCCGGGTCATCGTAACTTTCTCTTTTTTTCTTATAATTTTCTGGGATATAGTGAAAACATTGATTTGAAGAATATAAAATTTGTTTGTCATTATCGCCTATCACGTATATGTGTCAGTGATGCTTCCGTTTTTATGTATTATCAAACTATTCTTTCACATTCTTTTTTTTTAAATCGATCATACACATATATTTTACATTTTTTATTATTTTCTTTTATTAATAACCAACAAGTTTTTTCTATTAATTTTTATAAAATATGTATTATATATATATTAAATGTATAATATATAAACAGATTGTATAAAAATTAATTGAGAAAAAAACAAATATAAATTTGATTGTGTTGTTTAAGAATGATAGAAAATTAAACGCTCTTTGATCTAAAACAATAAATATTAGTGAATTTTAATAATTGGATGTATAGATAAGAAGATTAAAAAAGTGTTACAAGTTATTATTTTTTTATATTTCATTTATCAGTTTTCACTTGTCTTTGCGTTCGCTCATAGGTACGTGACTAAGGTTCGAGAGAAAAATTGCCATTTATTGTTAAATCTCATATGAAACATTAATATTTCAGTTAATAATTATTTATGATTTTTTTTCTCTCGAGTTATTAGCCATATTAGAATTACGTTTAAAAAAAGATAATCGCAATTCACGTAATTTAAAAACCAGCCTAATATTTACATATTTCTTTAAAAAATACAAATCTTAAAATTTTCTTTCACGCTTTCAATTACTTTTTATTTCGTTCTCTTTGTAATGACTCGCAGCATAATAATTAGATTATAAAATTTATTATTAATTAATTATTACGCATTAATATAATTATATTTATAATACATATCAATAAATCTTTATATGATAACTTTTTTTAAAGTATAATTTTTTTATATCCATTTACTAAATCCATCCATTTTATATATCAATTTAATAAAACTATAATAATAATAAACATCAATTTATAAACATCAAAATAAATAATATTCTCTTTTTTAAAATCAATTGTTTTTAAGAATTAAATAATAAAATCTTTCTTAATCAATATTCCTGATGAGTTAGTTCACTTCTTACTTTATTGACGCATTTATTTGCTTATTCTTTAATATTAATATAAAATCTATTACATAATACATAGCAGGTAAAAGAAAGTAATTTTATATGTATGATAAGTATTTCATTCAGATTAATAAATATTGCACATATATGTAATAATTAATCATTGAATTTAAGAAAAGTATACTTTATATTAAATAAAATATAATCTAATTAAATAATATGTAATCTAATTAAATAATATGTATATACTATATTTACAACCACTATTTACACAATTAAAATCATTTTGCGCTTTACATTGAACGGTCAATAAATAATATAGAAATTTTATAATATAATGAAAGAAAATAAACTTTGAAATGCTTAAATTGCACAAAATAATTCCAATAACTTTGATATTTTTATTGATTGCCTCTAAGTTTTGTTATTAATATAATAAAAATAAGTACATTTAAATAAAAAATTTTTATTATAAAAAATAATTGAGTATTTGTACCTAAACTAACATTATTGTATCTATTTTCTTATTTTTCATAGGAAGACTATTATTACCGAAATATTATTCTTTATTTTATTTTTATATTTAAAATATTCATGTATAAACTGAAAAATAACAAAAGAATAATAATATTAGTATAATAATAATAATAATAATAAAGATAACGATTTTATTCTTTGGTAAATTAATATTCATACTGTTTTAAATATATTTTTTTAATTTTATTAATATCTAGTAATAAATATTAAATGAATGTTAAAAGTATACTTTTCATATAAATAATAATTTCACAATAAAGTTATTCTAAATTAAATAAAGAGCTTTAAATAATCAACAAGAAAATTTAAATTGAAAAGTAACTTATTCTTAAATGACACTATTGGTATAGGAAGCTTTTTATCTAATATAGAATATAATAATATAATAATAAGATTATAATATATATAATATAATATAATATAATATAATATAATATAATATAATATAATATAATATAATATAATATAATATAATATAATATAATATAATATAATATAATAT
>JAPYYT010001526.1:0-34386 GCA_030522565.1 Ceratosolen corneri | reverse complement strand
AATAAAGGCATAATCATGCAAATTCAAAAGAATGTTTTTAACTTTTTCTCAGGTTAATTTTCGAACAACTAAATTATTAATAAATTATAACATAACATTTTGTGTGCTCATTATTTATTGCTTGGACGTTTGTAGACCACTTATATTTAGTAAAATTATATATAACTTGAGAAAAGAAAGAACTTGAGATTTAAAAAAATGTGCGTGCCTTAAACGTATGCTTAGTAATAGTGGTTCTTAGAAACAACTAGTCGTTATGATTATATACGTTATCCTCTAGTGATTTATTGATTTTTCAAGGTTCTATGCATATTTAATGGTTTCATGGTTACATCTGATTTTTTAATTTTGTTTTACTTTATAAGAAAATTTTAATATTTTGAAATCTTTTTGAATAGCGCTTTTAATCGTTGAAAATTTGTAAATTAATTTGGTATACAAATCATATTTTGATTATGTATTAATATATTTCTACAAATTACTCTTAAACTTTATTAAATAAAAAATAAAATAAAAAAATCTTAGATATTTCATCATTGATCATTCCATTTAAAAAATTATCTATCTAAAGTATCAAAACTTTTAAATTTCAATTAAAAACAAAATATTTTATCGAATAATAAATTATAATGACATTTAAGAGCATCAATCGGTATTTTTATAACAAAATAAATAAATATCATGGCCTAGAAATAAAAATAAATAGATATTTAATAAGGTCTTAGAATTTATTATAAAATTCATTATTCATATTTACATATCTAGATATTGTTCTCTGTTTAATTATAGATAATAAGTAGTTAAAAAACGCGATACTATTGGATACTTTGTAACTTATAATTATAAAAAAAATTTTCAACTATAATTGTTTACATTTAACATAATGTTTTCATACTTATATATTCTTTGATTAGCTCTCAATAGTATTTATAAAAAATAATTTTAAATACACATTAATATTCAAGAAAAACACGTATATCATCTTAATCGCTTTATGAAACATAAAATGTGACTTTTGTTGTACACCCACCTTTGTTTTTTATCTCATATCATCGTCTTCTTATGCATAGAAATGAATGTTGTATTGTAATTATAAAATCGTTAGATTACACATTGCGTATGCTACATTAAATTGTTTTAATAATATTTCATTTACAATTTATTAAAATACTTTATTTTCTATTTATTATTCTATTTATTATATATATTTATTTTTTATTTATGTTATTAAAATATTTTATTTGATTCTGTTTCAAAATCACAATGTTACAAATGAAATACATAATTTTATATATATGTATAAGCAGTAATTCTTATTACATTTGTTTCCAAAAAACGAATTTGCAAATAATAAAAATATAAAAAAACGGATTAAATTTTCAATTTATAAAGAAATACTGAAATAATTATAATTATATATTTCATTAGATACAGTGAATTCATAAAAATCTTATCAAAATAGTATTTTAAATTTATATATAAATTATAAAAAGCAGTATTTGCAAAACAATATATCCTTTTATATAGATGAAAATAGCATATTAGCCAGTTTCCAAGAATTTAAATCCTAAAGAAATACTTAACATCAATATCAGTCTTTTTCCTTATGGTTTTAAATTATTTTTTACATCTCTTTTATCAACAGATATTGATATTTAGTATTATTTTTCAACAATGTAAACAAGTATTTCAATTACAATATTTTAATTATAATAATTTAGTACCACATTGAAGAATAAACAGAAATTATGCTTTATTTCTTTTTTTGCTTAATTTATTAAAATTATGCTTTAATCTTTTAAATAAACTTCTATTTATTAGTGTGTTCTAATTCAAGTAATTTAATGGATATACATGTCAGCATTACAAATGTTTATTTTTCTAAAAACTAATCTTATATTAGGTGTCTTTATGATAAGGCAATGAAAAATATTAAGCTAATAATAAATTTTTAAGTGGTATATTAATAACGATTACAAACTATACATAGACAGTAGACAAAAAAAATTATTTAACATTTTATATAATACATTTTAGTAATTTACAATATTAAAATTACGAATCATTCTCTTACCTCAAATCAATTTGACTTGTTTCATCGATGAAATTAATCAAATTCATAAAATTCGGAAAAAAATTTATAATTTTTTCACAATCCATGATATACAAAATGTTAAATAAAATGTGTTATAAAAAAATTAATACAGTAGAACGTATCAGTGCAAGTGTGTATACGTGCATATGCATGTGTGCACACAAATACATTCGGCACTAATGATACACGAAATTTTTATAACATTATTTATGATTATACAAATGTACCTAATAACATAAAATAGGTACGACGCAAGTTTTTATTATTACAATTAAATAATTATGATAAAAATATATTTTTAATTAAAATACTTTTCTTTAAACGAGAAAAGGCATAAATTAGTTTCTTTTTACGACAGTCATGGAATAAAATTTGGATAAACAATTAATTGATACAATCGATCAAATTATTTCAAAATAGTTATTAGAGTTTACAATCATATCATTGAAATGTAAATTTTGTTTCAACAATAAAGCATAATTTTTCTGTACAAAAAACAGTTTATTGTTTTCCCATGCAAAATATAACGTACCCTCAAAATGGGAACAAAGAAAAATATATATTTTTAAGGGTTGTGTATTTCCATTGCTAAATGTACATATATAAATATTTTTCATATAAAATAAGCATAGGCAATACAAATTCTTCATATTTTGACGGCGTTTTGTTAAAAAAATTTTATGGTTAAATTTATAATTGTTTGACTACTATAGCGCGAGTAAACACTCATCATTCTTAATAATTGTATATGTTGGAAGATATTACAGGATAAGCGATACATCTCCTTAAAACAAGTGTTCATTAAACACAATATCATAATACAGCTTTAGATAATTAATTTAAATTAAATTAATTTGAATAGAATAAAAAATATTTTTTGAAAGTTTAATATTGTTTTTATTATGGATTTAATTTAATTATTAAATTGTTTTCTCTGAAATTCAATTGGCATTGTATTATTTTTAGCAATACTATATAACACAGCTTATTATGATTATTGTAATATTCTAGGTATTTTTGAAAAATATATATTTAAAATTATGAAAATCCATTAAGAAAATAGCATTAAAATGACAAGCTGTATTTAGTATTGATAACTAAAAATTTTTAAATATTCTTAGCATGAAATTAAAATTGTAATTATTCAGATTAAAACTCCTATTTTATCTATAAAACACTACTATTTACCTAATCACTATCCTACAAACAATACAATAAAATTATATCTTATTACAATATTTAGTTAATGAAAATTTTAGTACAATTATAAGTTCTAAATTTTCAAGACTGGGTTAATTAATAAATATAAAAATTAAATTTGAAAAGTATTAAGCCTCAATTTGTAGAAATAATAATTATGTAAATAAATTCCAAAAATGAAAATATTAGTAAAACAAAATTTCAATCTTTATTCAATTAGTTACTTATATATATAAATGACACATCGTCTATCCTGTAATTTCATTAATAGATGAATATGTTTATTTTTTACATGATTACACACCACTTTTTAATGATACCTGAGTCATCAGTTTTTGATTCTTTACTAGCAATCAAATCATGTTTTTCCATTTGAAATTTATATGGTGTTGAAACCTGAACAGGCCTTCGCAGACTGAAGGGATACTTAAGAAATTCAAAAGGAGCAATCCACAAATTACTTTCCTCTGTCTTTGGTTTTTTCAATTCACATATGCTCTCTGTTAACAATTTACGTTTCCTATCTATAAACATGGCACCATTGTTACAAGTAAGTTCTGATACTGTGTTACAATGATGAAAAATTTTATAATCATTAATATTATCTTCAGATAAGGATATGTTTGAAGTGTTAACAAAAAGTGAACTGTTAGGAGATGGTTGCCTATTGCGTATAGTTATATGTCTCATTCGACCAATAGAATTTCTTCCAGATATTGTTCTGAGAGTTTGACCAAATGTGATTTCTCTGTGAACATATTCTGACAGTCCTTGATCAGCATTATCTTCTTCGGGCTATAATTTACAATATGCAAAAAATATTATATCGTTAATATTCAAATAAAACTAAATAGAAATTCTATAGATAAAATTAATCAATACAGTTATTTTTACATAAGAAATTTAAAATTATAAAATAGATTGTTATAATATAATATAGATTTGTGCATACAAATATAAAGTCATAAGTATAAAATTAAAAATAAAGACAGAAAATATATATTAATAAATTATAAATAAATTAAATTTTTTTTCATAATTTATATTTTTAAACAACATAAAAATGGAATAATCTATTATATTATTAATCCATAGCTTAAATTACCTTAGTATCTTTCAAACAATCGTTCAATTTTATTTTTATATCTTTCAACATTATAGAAGAATCATAAGAAATAGCATCATTATTCTCATCTTGATTTATATCTTTGCTCTTTACTTCTAATGGAATTGTCGATTCTGTAGCATCAGAGACCTCCGATGTTGTAGATTCAACTATATCAACGGAATAATTCTCTGTACCAGATTGCAAATGTTCTTGTACTTCATCAGCCAAAGTGTGTAATTCCTTTTGTACACTATCTTCTTCATTTGTTTCTGACAAATCTTGTTGTATATTTAATATTTCCTCTTTACATTTTATATTGTCTTCTACCTCTAAATGGAGATTAAAATCTTCGTTTTCATTTATTTCAGGTACTTGTCCATTCTGTTCTATCTGTCTATTATTTTTAGATTCGTTATCATTAAAATTTGTTTCTGATATTAATTCTTTTTTATCTAATCCATTTTTGTTTTCATTTTCTTGATCTATCAATTGATCAATATTGTAGTTTGACTCATTAATTTGTTTGTTATTCTCAACCTGCTCGGTTGGCTCTTTATTTTCAGTGTGTATATGGAAAGACTTTTGTTTACGTTCTAAACCTTCAGATTCTTGCTTCATTTTCGTCATTAGAATTTGTTTTTGTATAGTTGCACCAGACTTTTTAACTTCTTTAGGGGTATCAACAAAATGAGGTCCGTTAACACAGTTCGCTGATTGATCCAATTTTATTTTTATTGGACTACGGAGTTTACTCTGAAATACATATTTTATTTATATGTTTAAAGCTAACAATTGATTGTAATGCATAGTGAAAAAATGTATTATTTATAATAATATATATTTTATAAATTTTTTTCGTAATAATATGTAATAAATTAATAAATAATTGTAACTTAAAACTGAATTTTCATAAAAGATTTTTCAGTGCATATTTAACAATACATTAATGCTTATATAAAATTTGATTCATTTATTGTTAATAAAAATAAGCGTGAAAAATTTGAGTTATGAAATTTTCCAAGATATTTAGTATAAAAAATAAAAATTGGAATATTTTGAATACACTAACTAAAATATTCTTTAAACATATGAAACTAATAACAATTATACCTATATTATCGATTAACTTTTAAATTATATATTTTTTAAGCTTTTCTAATATTATTATTATTATTATTAATATTATAAATATTAAGATGTTTAGAAAAGTTTAAAAATTAATAAAAATCTTGGAACATGAAACATGAATTGTAATATATAATTAAATAACCTTTCATCTTATTATATTTTACATATATGATTAAAAAACAATTTTAAATTATTATTCATATTTATAAATAGTAAAGATTTATATATACTTAAATACAAAGAAAATAAATGATTCTCTTTAATGATTTTATTTATTACGCAACTTCGTATATTTTAGTAATCATAAATATCTTTAATAGTTATATGACTATTTATTTGAATTTAATAAAGTACTTTTATATTAGACAATATATTCGATATATACACACATTAAAACAAAGTAAATTATCATTTAGTGATTCCTAAATGTAAAATTAGGTAAGTTTTATTTTTAGGTTAACATTTAATTTATACAAAGAGTCAAACAATTAAAATCATTTTAATAAGAAAACTATAATAAATCCTATAATAATAAATGTATTATAGACATTTGTTAAATGTATTTTTGTTTTCATAAATGTATTGATATTAAATTTGACAGAGAAGCAAAAATATTAATTCACCTTAACGTAATTTCGTTCCTTATTTGTATGATGCTTTACTACATTTGATGTATGTTTTGATCTGCAACATGAATTTATTAAAATTTGATTAATACTTATCCATATATATAAAAAAAAAAAAAATAATAAAACAACACCCTATGAACAAAAATTCCTGGAGGTGATGAGAGGTAATCATTATAATATTAAATAAAAAAAAGCTAGACCAAATTTTCTTGTTTTTTAATATTCTTTAAATAATTATAATGAATTATATTTTTATTTGCCTGTTTACTTAAAATTTAAGAACTGTAAAAAGGAAATGTTTGATAAATTTTTTAAAATTAAATAATTTTATTAATATATATTACAGAATTTGTATTTTATATTATTATTCAATGAATTATGTAATTCAGCTTCATTATAGCTCATTATTTGTAATTTTATTAAATAATCATATAATTTATGATCAATTTTTACAAAGTTTAAAAATGATATAATTTAAATTGCAATATATATTTTTTAATTAAATTAAGAAAATATTGTTCTTAATCATATTTTTTTATAATAAAACTTTTTATTGTAAAGAAGATAATACAAAAAACATTATTTAATTAATCTTAATTTTTATAACAAGCAATAATAAAAGAACAAAACACATAGAGCAAAGAAGTAAAAATGGTGATATTGCTAAAATACTTCTTATTGGACTCTTTTTGACAAAAGAATTTGACAAACCTGCTTGAACTCTCGGACTTGCCCATTGTCTTGGCTAAACTCGCATTTGAAGAAGCTTTCGAGGTATTGTTTGTTGATTTGTATCTCCGAATATATATATTTCTCTCATCCCCCCCAGAGCCTGTACCATTTGTTGACACTTTACCCATGATTTCACAGATATATTATTTAAGCTGTACTATAAGTTTTTCTTAAACAATAATGATCTCCCACTCTTACAACCAGTTATTAGAAGTCTTTAAAATAAACGTATTTTTTTTTATTCTAAAATTAAAAAAAGAAATAACACTATTCAATGAAAGTCAATTGATTATAAAAAACTGATGCCTTGTTAAGCAAATACTGTTATTTAATAATTTTTTAAAATGCTATAAGTCAATTACAGAATATAAATTCACACACAGCATAAACAAAATTAAGGGTCTGAAGAAATTAACTATTTTCTTTAAATTGAACAATGGATTAATTTAAAAACAAATTAAATATTAACAAATTTCATTTAAAATTTATCTAATGAAATATTCTAAGAAACGGTCTTAATACTACATTCTGAGAAATGACTCAAATAGCAAATCCATTATGTACCTATTGTACTCGTGGAAATTTATAGCTTATAATGTAACCAGAAAAATATAAGTTATACATATATTAATTAATAAAATAAATCGTGCAAGCTAATAATGATATATTTATCAAATTAATAGCAATTTGAAAAGCCAAAATCCCATGCTCTTAAATATTTAAAAGTGCAGTCACACACAAAAGACCATAAAAATTAAAAAAAGCAAGGCTTTGAAATTTCACTGTACGGTATACACAGTATTATAGCGTCATGAGCGAATATACCTTTCTACGTGTGCCTGCGCAATGTACTAAGTACACCCCAGTCCCAAAGTCAATGTCCAATTATGTTGCTCTTGTCAACGTCGCTTCTTTTTTTTTTTGTCGAGTCACTATTCAATAACAACCAGTAACTTAACTAATGTAACTTCAATAATAACGTGAAAATGGATGAAATCCCTTTACGCATTTACTCACGTATATTGTATTTAGATGTCACGTAAATAAAGTATACCGGAGTGAAATGGATACAAGAAGATGCAGATAACTGTTCCTAATAAAGTACGCCAGTACACTTTTTTAATAAGCAAATTAATATGATTTATTGCTGCAGGTATTGTCAATTACCACACGCGCATACAAATTTTATGTAATATATATATATATATATATATATATTTATATATATATATTTATATTTATCTTTGGTCGTTCTTCAGATACTGAACTGTAGTTACGCAAAATTAAACGATTAAGAATTCAATTTCAAAAATCCTTTTCAGAAATTATATTTTACGTAAAGGTCAACGGATTTAACTTGGGTACTGTGTCTATATGATAGAGTAGTTTTGCGACACTGAAAATAAAAAAAAGTAATGTGTGGTTCTAGTTAATTTGATATGAAGGCGTCACAGTAGGAATCTATTGAGCTTATACGTAGACACTCCTCGATAATTTTTCTTAGACGCTTATAAAAATGAATTCCTGGGTGTGCACTTTTGCACATGCACAAGAATAATCCGAATATAATTATATAGATATACCTGTGTGTGGGTACTTTTTCACAATTATACTTGGCGAATTATCTCTGAGAATGTATAAACGCTTAAGAATTCTATGCGGCCGCTCGGGAGTAGTATGTATGCGCACGCATGGATAATAAGAGAAAGGGGATAAAGAGAGTCAATGAGAGTTGAAAGCAAAAGTACGACTAAGATACATGATTTTTACGTTGTCGTGTATACCCTTATACCTTTAAAAAATGACGGACGGCAAATTTCTTGTAGCCTTAAATTTTCAACTACTATAGAGCCTCCACTGAGCCCACACTAGAATGAACCGGCAAACGCTTTCTATATACTTATTTTTATTCGCTTTCGAGGTTAAGGCGGCGCTTATAAAGGGACAATATACAATTGGTGGAAATTTATCACGCGGTATAATCCTACTATATTATAATAGTCGCTATATTTTTCTACACTACGTGACTCAATAAAATTATTAAACAAATTTTAACATTCTATTTAAATTTGAATTCTTTGGCATAAATGTAAGCTTAAATTTCCAAATTGATTTATTCTTTTCATGTATTACTAATGTAACAACTTACAAATTTGATCATATTAATATCATGACAATATAATTTTCGAAATAGCTGTTACGAAACTATATTTATTACATTTTTTCTACAACTATTTGATTATTATCTAATGTAAAATATTAATATTTATACTTAAAAAAAAGCGTATTATATAAATTACTATTATAATAAACAAAATAATCATTTATATTTCTAAATTGAATATTTATATTATAAAATCAATTGAATTATACGAAATTTTATTTTAATTTTATCCCGTTAATATTATTTAATTTTATGTCAAATTAAAATATATTACTTCAATAAAATATTTTAATTTTCCTTAAAATTAAAAATCGATAATTACTTTCTAATTAATTTTTTTATGTGCATAATTTATAGTAATATTATTGTTAAATATGTTATGAAAAACCAAATACTGTGGTAATACAAATTTTTCTAAATTAAAATGCAAAATTTATGACAAATTCAGATTATTTTTATTTATAGTTCTTCGTATTATTTACCTTTGACGAATATGTTTTAGTATATTTTTTTTTAATTTAAATAAAATTAAGGATTATATTTTTCATTATATAAATTAATTCGATATTTTAGAATAGATTTTGTAATTTATATTTAAACAATAATTCCACAAATTGTAATTAATAATATATATTTATTTTGTATTTTATTTTATTTCAAATTTATATTTGATGTGCAATAGAATATGCTATTTAACATCGACCTATCGAATAACTGTCGAAATCAGTTATATTGGTAACTAGCATAAAATTATTAATGTAACAGTATGGTTAAGCTGTTAAACATGGCCGCAAGTATTTATGTTGTGTTAACTTTTTATAAATGAAACGAAAACGTGGAAAAGGTTTCTAAAACTAAGAAAACGTCTGTGTCTATTTACTTTTTGAATAATTTAGTATTTTTTGTATTAGGTTTACGTTTGTATTACAATCGAATTCCAAAATCAAAACATTCTTACAAGAAATTTTGACAATTAACCTTAGTTAAATTTTTAAATGATCTTACTGTAATTTTAGTAACGTGTATAAATTAAATATAATTTCTTTCATTATTAGTATATAAATGTTAAACAGAATGGAAGAAGATTTTCAGGAAAACACATAATTATAATTTCATATATAGTTGTGTGCTGATTTATTTTGAATACTTTGCTTGAATTTAAAGTATATTGTGCCATTTCCATGCATTTTTTAAATATTTAATTCTATATCTGTAAAAATGCCTAAAATCAAAACAGAAATCAATCAGCATCGAGCTGCTGTACAAACAAGACAAATCTTTAACAATATGTACGTACGTCAACGAGAACTTGGTATGCATTTCCCAATGGGACACAGTGATCGTTTTTATAAAACATTGTATACATCGATGCAGCCTATTACATCATGGGATCATAGTGAAAAAGTGACATGCGCCATTCATGGAGGTGTTTTTAACTTAGAATATTCTCCAGATGGGTAAATTAATATTTATTAATAAATTCATTTAAATTTTAATTAACAACAATAATGAATTCCTTAATTATATTTCATTCTATATCTTTTATATAATATAAATATAAATGAATGATTTTTATAATTTTAATTTAGTATAATTAACAATCTAAACCTACGATAAATATAAATTTACATATTATTTAAGTTTAATTGGTAGTACAAAAATATTTAAAATCCAGTATAAGGAAATTATTAACAATAACAACAGAATATAATAATTAATTTTATTTAGTGTCATTTTTAAGTAGGTATATTAGAATTAGAATGAATAATCTTGTCAACTGAAAAAGTACTTCAATATATGTTAATAAACTTGTATTTTACTTATTAATCATGTATTATACTTTTATTATTTATTATTTTAATTTACAACACAATTTAATAAAGTTGATTTGATTAATAATAAAAATATAACAATTTATAAGATAAACATATTATAATATGACTAATATTATCTATTTTTAAATCTAAATTACCCTTAGTTATGTTATACATTTTATAAATATTATTTACAATATATTTTTAATATATAATATATATTTATTTTATTTTACTTTTTATAATCTAAATTTATTTTAAAAACTTTACCATGATATTTATTATTATTTTACATAAGTTATTTGTTACCAATATTTTATTTATAATTTATATTGTTAACAATCAATTGTACAAAGAAAATAAAAATTAAAATATAAAATTAAAAAAATTATTGTTATTAATTCTTTTTATAGTTATATAAATTTTATGATATATTATTTTTAAAGAAATTTCAGTCAATTTATTATTTCACTTATTTTAAAATTATTAAATTAATAATTTACCTAAATTGATATTTTAGATTATTATATTATTAATATTTTTCAGATCACTTCTGCTGGCAGCTTGTGAAAAAAAGAGCATTTTAATGTTTGATCCACTTTCAAGAAAATTAATTCATTCTATTGATAAAGCTCATAATGATTGTGTTAATGGTGCTAGGTCAGTATACTATTAAAATTTGACATTTTAAATATTATAAAAGTATGTATATGATTCTGGTTTTGTTTATATAAACAATTCTGGTTATATTTATATATGTAACTTGTGAAAATATAATCCTGATATTTATTATAGATTCCTTGATCAGAGAATGTTTGCAACATGTTCTGATGATAGTACAGTTGCTTTATGGGATGCAAGAAATATGAAACAAAGGATAAGAACACTACAAGGTCATTCAAATTGGGTAAAAAATATAGAATATAGTCCAAAGGATAAATTATTATTAACTAGTGGTTTTGATGGCATTATATTTACATGGGATATTAATAGGTTAGATTGAAATTAAATGATTATTATACTAATTTTATTAATTTTAATTTTTTAAATGACAAAATAATAGTCTGTAATAATATTTATAGCTTTACAGAAAATAGTTGTTTGTCTACACGAGTTTTTCAAACAAATGGATTAATGAGAACAAGATTAAGTCCAGATGCAACAAAAATGTTGATATGTACAACTTCGGGATATCTTATTCTCATTCATAACCTTAATCTTAGTACTTTAAATCAAGATTTGGCTGGATTTAAGGTATAATAATTTCTTACAAATAAAATGATAACTTAAAAATCTATATATAAACAAATTTATTTGAATATTTATAAAAATACTGAAAAATAATTTACTTTTTTATAGCCAAATATGTATCGTTTAATGCAACTATCACAAACAACAATTCCTGTAGCTGCAAGTTTCACACACTTATTTTCTACTTCCCGAACTCACAACCGCGTTGAGTTTGTCACTGACTTCCCTCAAGGAGATGATGCTGAAGTCATATCTAGTTTGCAAGTACATCCTCATGGTTGGTGTGCTCTTTCACGAAATGTGAGCGCTGGTGAAAAATCAGAGGTAATTATTGAATTTATAGTTTTTTTTGTTTGTTATGTAGTTATTGATCAAGAAATATCAAATCTTTTAAAAATTATTTAAAGAATTGTTTTCATTAGTAATTACAAAAGTTAGATGTTGTCTTTAAATATTACGGGCTTATAAAAAATTTCGTAAAAATATAAATTTGTAAACTAGAAAGAAAATTGTATATGTAGTTATATTTCTGATAAGGTAAAACATCTTTAAAGAAATAATATCAAAAATATAATTACTTCTTTAAAATCATATATTTCATTTTTAGTGGACGTGTATCCATGATATTCAGGAGCACGATACACTTGATTTCACGGAGAAACAGAATCATCATCAACAAAAAGACGATGGTGACGTGTCTCCATCATTATCTTCCCGCTTTGGCGATTTTGCGGTCGAAGATTTTGACGATAATCAACCTCAACAGCCCTCACGATCGGGTATTACCTCAGCTTTTGTCATTGACAGCGCGAACCGAGCACGTATTGTTCAAACAATGACACCTGACTCCCTAGGACGCTCTAGTTCTTTTAATTCTAGAGATGCAATTCAACCGAACAGACCATCAAGAACAAGTAATTGGCAAGAACACTCACTTAGACGAAATATGCGCTCAAATATGACACATAGAAACATGCCTGTGGGTAGATCTTCGAGGGCCACGAATTTCGGAGTTGTGGTAGAGGTTGATGACGCCGATGTTGATAATTTCTCAACGAGAAATTATGGAGTTGATAGACTGAGAGATGTGGAAGATAATAACGAAGACCTGAATCACAATCCTGGTAATTTTAGAGTTTCTCAAATTACTTTCTTTTGTATAAATGTAATTAAAAAAAGTAATTACAAAAATGAAACCTGTAATATATATTTTCTCTTTTCTTTATGATCGTTTATATAATAATGTAACAGAATAATAAAACATTTTCTTAAAAATAAACTACAATAATTATAATAAATTTTAAATACAAATAATATCATATATTTTTAAATTTAAATTTAATTTAAGTATAAAGCAAATAATGTTTTGAAATAAAAAAATTTATATGCGTACTATCTTCAGTTAAAAAATAATTTTTATAATAGGTAGACGAACAAGTCAGCGTCGAGGTTCCCAAAGCAATGACTCGCAATCTAACAACAATCATCGACGGCGTAATAGTGCTGTAGAAAATGGTAATTTCTCCACAGGTAATGTCGAGCTTCACGTCAATTCTAGCGATGTTTGGGAAGCTTTAGTTGCCATTCGAGAAGCAAGACTTCGACGCGAAAGCGAGCGTGAGTTCCATTTAGAAGTGGAACGTCGTGATAATCAATGGATGCCGCGGCAAAATAGTAGCGGTGTGAGCGTTAATATACCACGCTCCTCCCATACAGTATGTTATAATTGATTAATATTTATTAACAGAATTATTACAGAATAATTACAAAATTGATATAAAAATCAAATTTAGTATATTATACTATACATTTGAATAATATAATTTTTTTTTTTTAATGAAGTTGATGCATTTGCTTTAATATTTTTTATTTTGATTCAGTATAATATTTATATTGTTTTGATCAAAATTAACTCTGAAACAATAAATTACGAACCTAATATTAATTATTTTATTTGTTATAATAGGTGGTAATAGTTGGTGATCGACGACCTCAAAGTCAAAATCGACAAGGCACACAAATAATGTACGCAATCCCAAGGAATCACCGGATTCATCAAAATACGCCAAGGCTTACACACTATATTGAAGAGCCAAATGTTGGTTCAGGCTATATTAAAGAGTTATGTTTTTCAGCCGACGGACGGTTAATATGCTCTCCTTTTGGGAAAGGCCTCCGATTATTAGCTTTCTCGAATCAATGTCAAGAACTTGCAGATTGTGTACCTTTTCCAAGTGAATCATCTCAATTGGTTGAGGTAGCATCCAGTTACAGTCATGAGGATATTGTTGTTAGTACGAAATTTTCGCCAAGACACTGCCTTTTAGTATCTGGGTGTCTGAGCGGAAAAATTATTTGGTATCAACCAGTAGTTTGAAGATATTGACGCACTAAAAAATGTATAGTTTTCATTTATCAAGCTGCAACTTGTAGATTTTTCTCTTGTTGCAGGTATTTCAAGCGGCAATTATTTTAGGTGAAGATTTTGTAAATATTTATTTTTTAAACAATTTTTTTTATTTATGAATTTACATTTTCAATTTTTTGGATTTTTTGATTCAATTTTTTTAACTCATTCACAATGAGAATTATTTATAAAGTTTTTGTTTTTCATTTTTATAGGCCTTAAAGTTTTATTAAACTAAAAAGTATAATTATGCTAGTTTTCAAATACTATGATTTTCAAAAGTTTGTTCATTATTGAGTTAATGTAACTTAAATGTGAAATAGAAAAGTTATAATTTATTTAATTTTTTATTCGTTTTGTTTAAAATAAAGTAAACTTTTAATTATTTTATAACATATTTCATATAACATTTTTTAGATAGCATTACTGAAATTAAAATAAAATAAAATATGATCTTTTAATATTAAACTGTTTTATTATCATATTGAAATTTGTAAGTGGCACATTTTGCAACTTTTAATTTTACAGAATAGTAACAAAATCTTATATGCAATAAAGTTATAGGTATTATTAATATTATCTTGCAACATTTTAAATTAAAACTTTTTATTAAAAAGTTCTATATATTTTATTGAAATAATTATTTCATTCAATTTTATTTACATTTTTGTTAATTAATAAAAATTATTTAATATCGAAAAAAAAATTATCAAAAATGTATTATTTTTTTTACCAAAAATAACGTATGTATGTAATATATGCGAGTTTGTTATTTATATCAGTTATATAAAATAATTTTAAAGAATTTATCCTGATGAAATAATGAAACTATATAATCTTATCATATTAAAGTACATTTTAAATTAAATACATAGTGATGAGAATTTTGTTATTAGGTTTTATATTTATTATATGAAATTATTATTACAATTTTTTAGGTTTCATTATCATGTTTAAAATAAAACTTATTATATCAAATTAAATGATGTCTGTGTTTATTACTACGTATAATAGATATGAATCAGAATTTCACAGACAATTTGCGTTTTCGGAAATGTTGGTACAGAATACACAATAAAACCTCATTGAGAATAGTTGTAAGTATAAGTGGACATTAAGGCTGGTTGCAAAATGATATAATTACAAGAATAAGCTGTTGTTGATATTTACACATTAGTATTTTACAGACTTGTTATATATCAATTAAAAAGGGAATCTAACATGGTTATTGAAAGTACGGGCTATTTATTATTAGAATATATTGTAAAAAAATTCGACTTGAAATTTCAACAATCCTTGAAATAAGCTCTATGATTTATATAAGGTTCTAAGTATAATTATGGAGGTGTTATAATAGCAATATAATTATAACTACATATAAAATCTATTTTTAATCTGAGATTAGATAAAAATATTAATTCTGTTTTAAAAATTAAATTTTTTAAACTTATATTCAAATATAATTTTAAAAGTAACACAATAATTAGTATTATAAATTAAAATAGAAATAAACGGATGTTTCTACTATTTTATTAAAAGTTACTATGTTATTAAATCTATATCATAATAATCGATCATTTATTATCCATCAATATGTGAAGTTTTTCACATTAAAATTATATTGTATTAAGATAATGGAATTATTTTAGAAACCACGATCTTCGTTATTAGATTTATAGATTATTATAGCAATTTTATTTACTGCAATAAAAATAAAATATGTAAGATATGATACTAAAATTTAAAAATCTTTTGTATGATAAACACGAATATAAAAGTTTATAATTTTTAAATAAAATATAAAATATAAAAATTCATGGAAATAAATTATTGAAATAAATAAAAATATATAGATAAATTTGTTAATTTTCTGTTCAAATGTAGAATATGGATTATAGTTAAATATATACGACTGGTTTTTATGTTATTTTTATAATAGAAAAGAAGTAAAACAGCTATATTTATTTTAATTATTGTGGTATCTGATTTTCAGTTTCAATTGCATATAAACAGGATTGTATTAATATCATATATTTTTACAATAAATGTTTTTAAAGCTCCATAATTACTTAAATATCAAAATTGTGCATTATGTCTATAAGCATTTTCTTTATAAGAATATTAAATTATCAAAATATTTTAATATAAAGATATTCTCAAAAAATAATTGAATATGATCAATTCATTAATAACAAGTTACGTAATATATTACACTTTTTAACACTATTAAGATGCATTACCATAATTTAACTTTATTACATACACATTAACAATTTATTTTCAATTGTAATTAAACCATTGTAAATGGCAGATAAAATTATTTGGCTGAAATTATATTTTTTGATATTTAATTAAAAGTTATACTTTTAATTTCTTCAAAACATTTATTAAATTATTTTAGAATGCCAATAATATCTATTTTATATCTATTACAAAATAAATATCACTATCAACTACAAATATCTTTCTTTTTATTAGTTAAACTATTATTTTGTATGCAATTTTTAATGTAAATAAATTGAGAACATTTCTGTATTTAATTTGTATTTTACGATTATAACTAAGAATTATAATGTAATCAATTACGATCTCTCAAAATTGAATATTAATAATGATTTTGTTAGAAAAATATCAGAGATATTTAAATTATGAAAAAGAATTATGAGATAAAATTAAATGGATACTTGTAATTTATAATTGAAAACGTTTGAGTAACAATTGTTACTTTAAGTTATTATATTAAATAATAAAATATAAAATATTCGATCTAAAAAAAATTCTGAAGAAAAATTGGTGTTGCTATTTGCAATACATCAATTTCATAGTTGTAATACCCAAACGTTAATCTTTATATTATAATAAGGAGCTTAACTGTATAGTAGTAATAAATAGTAGAAATATTTTATTAGTGTAATTACATTAATATGTGGTAAATTATCATTTATATATAACTTTGATATGTAATTAATCGTACAATTATATCAAAATTATTGAACGTATTAGTAGAATTTTTAACTCATTCAACTAACGTATATAGAGCTATTTGAAAAAGTACGAGTATAAGTTTAATCTATGTTATTTTAATATTATTTTAATAACAGTATGATTTTAGGAAAGTTATTTATGAACAGTATATAAAAATTGTAAGTATAATGAAAAATCCAATCGGTTAAAAATAAATTTTTAATTTGTTTGGAAGTATACGTGATTGATACATTATGCAATAAATAAGTAAGATAGACTAAAAAGCCCGTAATATGAGAATTGGTAATAATTAACATATATATACCGTACGTAGTACCGAATGTAATCGTATATGAAATTGTTGAGCTTATTTGTAGGATTTAGAAATCACGGTTGCCTCTAAGATGAGTCTCATAATAAATCATAATTAGTATAAATAATATTTTTCTTATACTTTTTTAAAAAAATTTACAATTGTGTTTTCAGCCTATTTTTATGAAACTATTAGTTTTAACATTATAATATAAGTAAAAATCTGATATTTTTGTAAAAACGTAAAATTTTGAGTTAAAATTGATCGATATTTCTAACATAAAGATTTATTTATCAAATAATAAATAATACACATATTAAACTATATATATTGAATCAATTTAATCAATTCAATTATAATAAAAGTAATATATTATTGTTGTATGATTTAAACATACGATTATTTTCGGATAGAAAATTTTCTAAAAATATTTTATTTTAATTTAAAGTAATTTGTTATAAATTATATAATTAATGTGCAAAAATATATAGAACTTTCCTAAATAATTTATTTCGTTATATTTTTTTGCTATAACTTAATTAAGAAGCAGATTTTTCGAATTTGATAGTTCTTTTTAAACTTGTGAGATCTAATGTCAATGTCATATTATGCTTGGAATACTACATGCATATAGCGACCGGAAAAGATTTAATCCTTTCAATAATAGAATTCATTTTTATTATTTAAAAAGTCAATTATAATAAGAAATTAATGCCAAATAAATTGTACTAAAAAGCTCCATGATATTTTTTTACATTTTAGTTTATACAAAAGATTTTAAAAGTTTTTTGTAAGTAAACGAGTAGAAAAAATGTATTTTTGCCATAATTTTTTTTTAATTAATATATTTGAACTTGTGTCAAAATAATATTTAAAAAAATATTAAACATATTAAGTCAATTTATTCACTTAGGTATTCATATAGTTAATAATAATTTATAAATACCGAATTCTGGAATAATTTAATCTACTACAAAATTTTCTTAATAAAATAAGCGATAAAGTAAACTTCATCTATCTAATTACAATATTTTTTATTACATAAATGAATCTTAAATTATCAAAAATATAATAACAAATATTGTGGACATTCAAACAATTGTAATTAAAAGAAATTCTTCAATTTATTAAGTATTTAACTATTAATTTTAATAATATTTTACAAATATTCTGTAAGAATTAAAATAATGGATAATTAGTAACTATATTATGTTCTTGATCTTAAATTCATTTAATCATTCATTAACACATGGTTTTCTATTCAATATTATAGTTATTTTTTTTTATTTTATGATAATAGAAATGCTAGATTTATTTAATATATGAACAGACAATGGTGTTTTGAAAGCTCTTATTATCCACATAATCTTTGTAATGAAGATAAATTTAGCAAAAATTTTCATAGATGAATATATTTTGAACTACTTATAATATAGATAATGCATCTAAAAGCTACACTCTTTACGGTTTGCTTCCAAAGTATTTTTTAATCTTTGTTTTTTTCTATATATAAATAAGGTCAATTAAATATAAAAGTTTGGAAAGCTTTTATATAAATCCACCAGTTTTATTTTCTTTAAATTTATTAATTCGTATATTTCATTTTTATGATTAGAAAAATATAATGGAAGACTTTTTTAAATATTTATATTAAAAATTAATTATAATCATTAAATAAGAATTATTTATTAAGTAATAAAACAGCTTAATTTGTCTGTACTGAAATTTATAAATTAGAAGAAATTATATTTATTTTGTCTGAAAATGTATATTATAAACAAATTTTATTATTTTAATAGACTTTTAAATTTTTTGAATTGTGAATTTTGTTTTTTGATTTTATTAGTCAAGTGAATTTAATTATTTAATTTATCATCTTCGAATTTTTCAATATTACGATTGGTTCAGTTTGTAGCCTATTATATTCATACAATAAAAACTAATATTTATTTTATAATTACAATATCTTTATTTAACTGAAGTAGTAATAATAATTATTATAATATTTTAATAGCGGCGTATTTTAATTGGAGCTATTATTAAAATTATACAAGTAAAACAAATACAATTGAGAACTAAAGAAAAACTTTACTAAAGAACTATTTTTTTTAATAGAAAAATCTAATTTTTCTTAAAACTGAAATTAAAATTTAGTTACTATAACTATTTAAATTTGAAAACACGATCAATAGAGATTATTAATTTCCTTAAAATACAATTAATTATACCAGAATGTCACAGTTATTAATCGATTTTTATCATAAATGTGTATGAATTTGAATAATTAAATATTACAATGAAAAAAATGTGTTAAATATTTTTCAAATATGTGTTATTGAAATAAATGTTATTTATTTTAAATACCAAATTATTCATAAATAATTTAATAAAATATTATATTTTATAATTAAATATTGTTTAAGATTAAATCTAGATTTAATCTTTTAGATTTATCTTACTTTATTGTTTTAAATAATTAAACATTTAAAAGTATATAGATATTGTATATTACAATTTAATATTTTATATATTCAGATTATTTCTATAATATTGTTTATAATCCAATACATTCAGTGCTATTATCATTTAGGATAATCATCATAATTTATTTTTCTTTTATATTTAACGTAAATATAAATACGAAATCATTATGTAATATTCTCTATTCAATATCAAGCTTTCAAGGCCTATATAATTATATAATTACTAATTGTTAATTAGATTATAAGCTATTTTAGTTAGTTTCACTATAAATAAAAAGTCCATTAGTTTATTAAAAGCTTATTATCAATAGTTAAAACATATATAATAAAATATATATTTTAAATATATCTATTTAACTTATTGGACTAAAATATATATAAATTTAAAATAGATAAAGAATCATTTTTACACTATATGTACTGTTCTGGACCTGACCCGATGCTGACCTGATGCTCTCCCCATGGCGGGGGGGAGGCCGATAGTGGAAGTGGAGATATAGCAGGGTAGAAGAAAAAAGTCACAGAAGTCGAATGTAATATTGTAAAACAGTGTTTATTGAAATGAGATGGAAATTATAGTAAAAATATAATGCGGTTTTTGTCTTGAGTAATATGTTCTTTGCAGTTGCAATAATCAAGCGTAAATTGAATACCGCCACGTTTGGATTAGTTCTATTAATTGTTAACTGATATAATTATTCTTGTATAATTATTGATGTTCATTGTAGATGAGTCTAATAGTCTTCACTTTATCAACTAATTGCGTTACTGTTGGACCTGCTTATCTGACTACTTATTTATTACTTACTGGGATATAGTAATTAATAATCTGCGCATGCAACGTTTAATTATTCATTAAACGTCGCGACAGTCGCGATCCAGTAGTGCGTTTGTCGCTACTTGCCTATCTTGCCTTTCCTCTCTTACTTTCCTCGGTAAACGGAATCCAGGTTGTTGTCGGATGCAGTGTTCATACGTAAATTGAACATCTCGTATTCGCGATCCAGTTAAGGAGGAGCGGTGGCGGCAGGCTACGGATGAAGACGACGTTCAAGCCTGTTCGAACGCCGCAGGTCCATTGATTTCCTTATGTAGTATGCAGCGACTAGACACGACTGTCGGGTTGAAACTTCACTGTAATCACCCATCACTGATGTTTGATAATTCTTTTATTGAATGTAAGACTAAGTGTAACATGATCTCTATCTTAATTCTGAAGCGCGGCGAGATTGTAGTTTAGTTTTGATGTCTTCACCCTGCTCTATGACTAGGGGTGATCTTGGAATTCTTTGTTGATTTTTGCAAACTAATTTGTTGTTATTTTTGGAGTCCTAGTCAAATAAAAGTGGCGGGCAAAGTGCCGTAGGTGAAGTAGTGGCAGCGCCTCGGGACGTCGATCCAGGGTGTTCAATATTTCCAATTTATATCGGCTCGTTAAGAAATTGTCAGGAAGCTTGGCAACTATGCTATTATACCTAGAAGGTTTTGTCCGTTGTTTTTACTAGGCTCGTATTGCAAGACACGTGATGGTCATATTGACCATTGCCGAAATTTTGTGGCATAGCTGAGTAAACACGATCGTGAAATGGTCATAATCATTTTGTCGGATAATTTTGTCGAATCTTTCGACATATCTGGCAATCATTAACATTTCGAATGTTTAGAAAAAGAATATACGAACAAAGAGATAATACCGATGGTCGAAAAACCAACCAACAAACAATTAACAAAAATAAGTTCGAATCTCATTATAATAAATGTAATATATTATTGTAATATATTAATGTAAAATAAAATTAAAAATTTCTTTCTAATAAAGAATATTACATATATGAACAAAACAATACTTTATTAAGCTATTCTTATAATTTATCTTAAATATATTCTTAAAATCTGTTTAAGAGTTGTAATCTTTTATGTTGATTTTTTCTTTACTCTTGACATCATTTTCCTTTGTCGTTGATTTCAGAATATAGTTAATTATTTGACCCGTAATTTTGAAATAATTCAATTAATAATAAAAAATTAATTTTTGAATATTTTATATATGTCGACTTATTTCTATACCGCCAAAATAGTTAAATGTACATTGATTCATTGGTTTGAAATATATTTTAATAGTTTATATGTTATTAATTTATATATTATATGTTAATAGAGCATGTAGAAAATAACGATAATTGTTTAAAAAGGATAGAAAATTTAAATAAAAAATTAAAATAACTTTTTATACAACCTATTTATTGAGAGAAATGACATACAATTGGATTTTTTATTAATTACCAAGAAAGATAAGTAATATATAAAATCGTAATTAGTAAATATTAATTTTTTAAAATAATTTGTTAATATAAGAAACGTTTTCAAGAAGACAAATATGGATTTTAAATATTTAATAATAACTATATATTATAATTAATTTTACTTATATTTAAAAAACAAAATTCGTACTTTGAAAGTAGTTTAAAAAATTATAATATTGAAGTGCAAATATAAAATTACTTTCCATTGAAAATAATTTGATTTTTTAAATCATTATATACTTCATTTTAGTCTTTTTATCTCATATCAGTAAATTAAAATTTATCTTAAAAAACGGTGTACAAAACTAAGTTCTTTATTTATTCCTAATATTTTATTAACGCATACACTCTTCTACCTCTATATACATGATATAATTGCAAACTTAACAATTTATTATTATTTTACTATTTTATTATATTCCTCATAAGTAAAATTATTTGTCGTGGTTACTTTTTTATGTTTTAGTTATCATTATTTATTATTCACAAATCATTCATTATTTAGAAGTTTTTTTTATTAATTTATACAAAATAATTATTAAATGATTACTCATAAAATATAGTATGTAATAGATTTGACAGTGATTTTATACGTACAATATTAATACTATTACTATGATATATACATACAATGAAGGATTGTACGCTATACGAAGTAATATACATGTTATATATAATTTCATCAAATGCTTAATTTTTATATTTTCATTTGGCTTTATATGGATTTTCAACTTATATTTTAATCATAAGTAAGGAAAAAATAGCTCGTCTAAAATATTTTATAATGGTTAAAAAAACATTGATAAGGTGAGAAATTTTTTTCGTATACTAAAAAAAAAGTAGGTAATGAGAAACAAGAGTAATTATCAATATATTGATTTTCAAAGTACGTAATATAAAATAACTGTTAAAATAATATATTGAATATTTGCCAAAATGATTTTTCAAGTACTAGCTAAATATAAATTATTTGAAATTTGTTTAGGATCGTTTTTATAGTTTCCTTGTTATTCACTATGATAATTATTGGAACTATCAATATGATTTTGATGGCATTTGATGTTATCTTGACCATAGAAATTATAACCTGTTCGATACACCATATCTGAAGATTTGTTTATCCTTGTTTCATTATTGGTAAATCTTTTTTCTCGCTCTGTTAATAGAAGTCTTGAATTTAAAAAAGACTTATAATTTTTTAAACTATTTTGCAAAAATGTAAAATTTCTTTCTAAAAAGGGTTCTTGATTTACATATTTCAATGGAAGAGTAATATTTGAATTTTTATCTACCTGAAAAGAAGAATTCAATTTTGTTTTTGTTTTGGTAAGAGTTATTGCAGATGCAACAGTCGGTAAATATAAGAAAGAGTAATCCAGGCGTTTCTTTTCAATAATATCCTTTTCAACATTATTCGCGATATCTAATTTCATTTTAATGAATTGTACCTTTTTTTTATTGACTTTTTGATGATATTTTTATTGAGTGGAGATGGGAAAAAAAGTGGTTCAAAACTGTCATTATGACCAGTAATTATACTCTCTTTAACCATTTTATCTTGAATCAATTCCAAATTTTTATCAAAATTACGATTTTTATTAGAGTTTTTTGTTAGAATTGGCTTAAAATCTTTCTCAAGAACAATTGATTTGGGATCAAATTCCATTGTTCTTATGGGTTTCATAATTGTTGATCTCAAAAAATTTATCTTATCTTCAGATAATAATATATTACTGGGAGTAATTTTAATTTTATGTTGATAATGTGGGTATTTTCCTAGGCTATAGATTCTTGAAAGTAGTGGGGTATTATGAATAAACTGCTTTCGTTTGTGGAAGACTGATGTTTTAATAGGCGATATTATATATTCTGATCCACCGATTTCTTTATCTTGGTACAATGGTATGGAAGAAATCATTGAGTTTGGTTGCTTAACCATCGTGTGAAAGTCAGTAGTAGTTGGAGTTCTTAACTTTCCTTGAATAATCATCATTTGCGATAGTTGAGGAGTTTGAATTTTCATGTATTGAGTCTTAGTGTAGATTACCTTCTGTGAGGGAGTCGTGGATTCATGCATAGGTATGAAATAAGATTCTTGCAATGGTATGTCCACTATCTGGTTCATTAGAACAGGTGATGGTCGTCTCAATATTAGGTGATTATCTGCAATGATTTTAGGATACTGTGAATCGAAGTTATATTTGGAATTTTTTGATTCATGCTTAGAAGTATCTCTGGATTCCTGGGAATCATAAGTCAGGATTACTTGCTGGTCATGATGCGGTTGATGAAACTGATGATAGTAATTATTATTATTGCGATGGATTATGTAATTTATGGCATCATGTACATGTTTAGTGGGCGAACGACGTTGATCTTCGATATGTTTGACATTATGCTTTTGTGAAGATACGATAGTTAGTTGCGGAATTTTACGGTTATAATTATGCTGGCTATAATGGTGATAAAGCTGATGTTTACTAAGATAAGGATTTGATATTAGTTGATTAGGATTATTAGTTATGGATTGTGGATAATAATGATGAAGCTGTGGATAAGTAGCTTTGATGCGCAGATTATTATGATCTTGGGAAACGTATCTCCCTTGTTGCTGGAAGAATTCTGGCAAAGGCGTTACCTTAGAGGGATTTGCTCTTAAACTGCCATCGGCGTTGAGATTTTGAAGTTGATAATATTGATCAGAATTAGGGATGACAAAAATTTCATGTTGATCACTAGCTGATTCTTGCTGTATGTCGCAGGTATCGTGTACGTGAATCTTCCAACCAAGATAACGATGAGTAAAACACTGAAATTGAAATTATTTCAAGAGTTAATTTTAATAAAATTAATAAAAATAATTCTAACAATCATAGAAATACGTTAGACTGTTATTTCTTTATACATAGTATCTATTTTGTATTCATAAAATTAAATTAATTTCATGACATAACAATTATATTAATTTGTGTATATATTGCAATAACCTGATAATAAACAGTGTCAGGTGTATTTTCATCAGGAGTCCAGGAAACAATACCAGGTTCTCCATGGTCACATATCAACATAAGAGTTCGTTGATAAGCACCGAAAGAAGCATATTCATCAGCCGGAGGCTGGTTCTGATCGGGCATCCAGTTGCACAATCTGCCAACACCAGTTGGTCGGATTACACCACGTTGGCGACGAACTCCAGCAAATATCGTTACATTCTACGTTAAATTAAATAATACTTCTAATTATAGAGTGATAATTTAAGTAGTATAACGAATAATTTATTGAAGGTGTCTTTATTATTATTATTATTATATTTTACTGACAATCATTTATTAATTTTTGTGTTACAAAAAATCGAAGATAGGTAAAGCCGAGTTGTTTTTCAATATGAAAAATTATTTACACGATTAAAAATTATTCTAATCAATATAATTTTTATCGTACATACTTTAAAATTTAAAGTTTAAGATTACAATATTAGATGTAAAAGTAAATCAGATTGCTATAAATGATTAATGAATAACAAGAGTTTACCGCTCGTTCTTCTGATGTCTTATGTTGATAACCTCCAATTGGATCATCAGTAATATAGAAAGGGTGATAACGAGCAGGTGTCACATCGTTTTCTCCACCTTCAACTACAAAGGTATATTTTTTGCCTCGGACGACGTGAATTTCAGGAATAAGTAGACCGTTTATGTACCACGAAATTCCCCAACCAACGTGACCTGTTCAGCCAAATTTAAGAACTTGAAAGATTATTTGAAAATTATTCTTTCAGATTAGAATAAAATTATATTATTTCAAATAAAACTTTTAGAAACTATTCATACATTAGTTTAATTTAATGAGAAAATTAAATCAAACTATATATGTTTAATAATAAATATAACTTATTTTAAATTTTATAAAGCAACAGATGAAATATAAATTCAAAGCAGTATCTGTAAGTTTTGGGAATTGAGTTTAGATAGAAATAAGATTATCGATAAAGGAATATTAATATTTAATAAAACCATGTAAATTACATTCTAATGTTGCAGGAATACTATTATAGTACTCCGGTATATCAAGTTTGTTTTACTAATGTAGTTCTTCGGAATTTCATGTAAAAAATCAATTGTCGGATCGACATCATGTAATTTAACCATCGGTGTTTACGAATATACAAGTGCGGTACAAAAACAGAGAACAAAAGATTTCCGTAGATTCGAAGACTAAAAGTTTATTGCTAGAAAGGCCGAGAAAATAACTGAATGAAGTCTTTTATATTTCACAGGCCGTGGCAGTAAGAAAAGAGTAAAAGAAAATATCCATACTGCCATATAGATGTTAAGGAATATAGAAGGAAAATGCACACGTGGTTGCAATTTGTCGCCACATGACACAGGCTCGACGAGGCAAAAAGATTCCACAAATTCGCCCGCTCCAGCACAGATAATGTACTCAGTAATAGTGTGATCACGGACGATAAAAGTCCTGCCTATCGGGAAAAAATAAAAGGTATAGCAAATTTGGTAGACCAATGAAGAGTATTGTAACAAACTACCGATCGCGAGACCAATGAGAAAAATCAAGAGAAGTAGTTTCGACGGGTGACGAAAAGTCGTAACTAGCATCTTTGAAGACTGAGTGGGCCGCGCCGTCGAGTCAGTGCGCATTGGTTTGTCTTCGATTAACGTACAATTTTTACTTGAATCTCACGGGGAGAATCTTGACAATGCCACAGCAAGGCACCGAATACTGGTAAAAGAGCCGCTGTGAATAGTTTCTAGTTTTTCAGTTGAAGCTAGGTTGAAGTTTGTCAACTTACAATTGATGGTACTAACACTTTAGCACGGAAGTAGGTCAAGGATATGGCTGGGGCCTTGCCTGAATATTACGAAGAGCGTACATCACTCTTCAGCGCATTAGCGCCGAGTCAACGAACTGCTGGAGTCCACCAACAAGAGGAGTCCTTGACTAGGTCAAGGAAATTATTGGGGTCACTCGCATAGTAAGAAAGAACCAAGAGAAAGAGAAACAGAGAGTAAGGTTCAACTTACAATTAAACTTTATTCCACAAAACAAGTTTGTCACATCAATCTCAGATTTAAAAGGGCTTAGCTGCACGGTGGACTTCAATTTAAAATTGATTTTCCGTCAACGTGTCAAGGCCGTTATCGTTTACTATTCATGGATCCTCCACGATATTACTACAATATTACACGCACAATCAACGCACAATAATTATACCATTCACTGTACACATTTCAATAGAGAATAGATTATTAAAGAATTAGATACAGCACACACACATGTTTGATAATTTAATTAATTCTCCTCATTAGTCCCATTATATTCCCATTCTTTACCATAAGAGAGTGCATACGCCAAGCGGGTAAAATCCCTATTAATAGACCGTTCGATTCAGTAAGTGATTCTGAGTCCATGAAAGCTAGGCAGAGAACACCTAAACAGTAGTATATATTTAATGACATTAGCAATAATGGAAAACAAAGAAAAAATACAAAATATAAAAGTATTTCAGAAAGAAATGGAGAGAAAATAAAAAGTGAAATGTTGAAAATAAATAATTAATCCATTATCAAAACAGTACTATCATTAGATGAGCATTTATATTATATGCTTAAAAAAAGAAATATTAATTGTATTTTAGTGTATTAAAAAAAATGTAAGGATAATTTAATATTAAAATTAAATAATGTTTGTAAAGTTAGAAAGAGAAAACGTGAATTGAATTTCAAATATTAACAAAGGTGAATGATAAAAACTCGAATTTGTCAATACTTGCTGTAGATATATAGTGAGTACAAAAGTATATATATTTTAATTTTGTAATGAAAATGCCCCCGTTCTAAGAGCCTTTCAAGATTGTGTTAATTCTAAAGAAATTCATTATATTAATTATACTAAATAACAATATATTGTATAATTAAATTATTAGAAATAAGGTTATTAAATTGTTAGGGAGATGTTAGTATAAATAAATAATGACTATGTTGCATATTGAGATTATCGGATGACCCAAAAACTGAAGTGACAGAAATAGGTTGAGAAAATTGGAAAAATGCATGTCAAATTATTAATTGAAGTGAAACTACAGGAGAAATATAAAAGTGTAAGTTGCAATATAGATGACTTTTTTATTTTTTATTTTTCCTGGCTCAGAATATGTGAAGCATTTTTAAATTTGATATAATTTAAATGAGTAAACATAAAAATTCAATTACAAATTACACTTATATTTATTATCCGTGTCTTCCAATTATATGGGTCAATTTGAATTGAAATATATTTAATCTATAAAAAAAATAATAAATATTTTTTACATTTTAATCGAATAATAAAAAATGTTATTATGAGTTAATTGAAACATATTTTGTTATTTCTTTACAATTTATACTATTATATATATAACTTTTATCTATATTGTTTTTTATATTTATTTTATATTAATTCAAATGATATACAATATAATTCGTTAAATAGTTAATATATTATTATATGTAATTATATATTGAGTTGTGTTGACATTTGATTTAAATATGCTTTCTTTAATATATTTATACATATACCTGGAAACCTAAATGAAGAAATAAAGATATTGTGCAATAATGATTTAATTTCATAATATTTTTCACAATCATTATAATAAAAAATTATTTTATTTAAATTATTATGGACTTTATTTCTAATTTAAATAATACCGCAATAAAAATTTAACATAAAAGCAAGTTAAATTGAAACTTTTAATTTGTCACTTTTTATAGTATGCCATACCGGTGATAGCGGGATAACCATGTTTGCCACCAGTTGGTCCCATCTGGGCATAGAAAACACCGTCTTCCGGTTCGAAACACTGAATAGGAGGAATTTCCCAAGCGTCATCCTTCGGCACCGATGCAGGAGTTACAGGGATCCGCATTGGTCTTCTTGTCGTTGCTGTGAGCTAATAACGAATTGAAGAATGCCATTAAAAAATTGCATTATATAAAGGAAGATAGATATAAATATATTTATATAAAAAAATGGTACCAATCCTTATTAATTTTTACGATTTAATTTAATAATTTTAGTTTTTATTTTTGTTATTAATGTTGAACATTGAATAGAATAATTAAAATTTGAAAAATCAGATACAATTTATTTATAAAATAGAATTATAATAAGTAAATAAATAATATGTAGATAATATATAAATCATATATTTTTTAATTATTTATAAAATAATTTAATAATTAGAAATATAAACAAAAATATATAATTTTATAAGTTCCATATTTACTTGAGTTTACAAATATTAATTAGCATTACAAATAATTAAATAAGTTTTATATAAAAATAATCTGTATCACATTATATATATAATTGTACATTGTAGTAAATACTGTTAACACATATTCATAATACAGTATCGTTTATTAAGTTAATAAAATTTAAAAATTATTATCCGTTAAAGTTTGTTTTTCTCAAACTAACTTTCGTTTTAATCTTAAAATTACTATAAATTTAGATTTTTAAGGAATAGAAGAAATGGATGAGAGCACATACATCCCCATTGTTATCTTGATTGAGATGATGAGTATTGGCAAGAGGTTGTTGCTGTACTTGCTGTTTATTGCTCTGTTGTTGATCTTGAAGCTCTGGCATTGGACAATTCCAAGTGGGCGGTCTGCCAAATTCGATAAAACGATCGCCCTTCAAGTAGTTACTGTGAAAACTGACCTCATTTTTGTCATTGAGTGGCCCAACTGCCCAAATTATGGCTTGCGAAATGTTTGTTAAAATTTGTTGGTCCAATTCATCGCTGACTCTAAGTGGCCGTTGATAAGTTACAATGCTATATCCATTAACCATAGCCGCGTTTAATAATCTCACTGAGTTTGTATTTTCCTATAAAGAAATAAAAGAACAAAAAAAATTTATTTAATATTGTTTTTGTTTTTAACGGTAATTGGTAATTCATTTATATTTTGGAAATTAACTTTGATTAAATGTTAGGAATAACCTGGAACTAGTTAGCCAAATTTTATGCATTTTTTATTAGAAAAAAATAAATATATATGTTTATATATTTTTTAATATGTATATACTATTCTTATTCTATATTTAATTAATTATAACAAGCCATTTTAAAACATCTAACATTGGACCAATTTTTAATTTAATTTTTAATTACATAAAAAAAACAAAAAATTTTAAATACCTATGCACTATTAGTTATAAAAATATATACTATAATTAAAAAATCTTGATTAATAAAATAATTAAAAAATCATTTTTGTTTTAGAATGCTAATATGCTATCATCTATAAAATATACATTTTTTGTATTTTTTAATATATATATACATATATACAGTCAATTAAAATTCCCTATAAAGATTTATGAAATGCTTTATATTTATGATATTAAATTTAATGATTTTTTGCTTAAATTTTCAGTACATAACATTTTATCATAATTTAAACAGTTATTTTCTTTCTCATTTTCTACTGTTTGTTACTTCGTTCTATTGTTTGTTAAAATGATTCTTAATTCATGTATATAATAAAGTTAATTCTTTCATAAATAAATTTTTATTCATAAATTAATTTCTTAAAGTATTTACTAATCGAAGTATACGAGTCTCTTGATAAATATTACTTAAATGATACCTGAATTTTACGATCAGGACAGCTTCCATGTCCACCGGAGCATTGGGACTTAGAATCAAGAAAATAATCGATTGCGTAACCTTGCAAGCTCTGTTTATCCACCCAAGTTACAACAACGTCTCCATTAATCATTAAACTTCTGTGAGGATCAGGCGATACACCGAATGACATGTACTGATTAGCTTCTACAGTATGAGAATTATTTATTTTAAATAGTATACAAATAATTACGTTAATGTTATGAAATTATTACACTATTTAAACTTTTTATTCATATTTTTTTTTATTTCCTTTTATTCCATTACAGAATACATTGTGTTTTTTTTTATAAGGTTTAATTAATTATTTGCATGATTTATTTTTTTAGATCCAACAAATTATAAATTTTATTTAATAAATATCAATTAAAATTTTTACGAAATATTTGAAATTTTTTGAATATGTAATAAATCAGTTTATGAAATAATTGAATTTATTTTGAAATTCTACAAGTATTTCTAAAAGTATTACTTTAATAAAAATTCTGTCATTGATATTACATAATTTACAATTAATTAAAGGTTACTTTATTCTATCGACAATATCAAATGATCTCTTATCTCCATTATTTTCCACGAATGTATATTCAGAACAATATTTATTCATTATTAATTTACGAAAATTAATTGAAATTTGATATACTACTATTTAGCTAATAAATGTGCTTATTACCATAGTATTTGTTTTTTTTTTTCATTAAATAAAAAATAAATAAAAATATTTTAAGTTTAACAAAATTAAATATCCTAATTTGTTAGATATATTGATATATAATATAGATTAATGAGTATTTAAAAATAATAATTATTTAAAGTTATGAATATTATAGAAATTATAAAATTATATAAATATTATATAATGGTCGTTCTTTACAAATAAATATTTATGTGGTTTTTAAATATCGTAGATTATAATTTATCAATATTTATTTATTAAAATCAATTTTATCGGTTGAAATACAATACTGTTTGAATTAATAACATGAATTCTGATCTATATATCTATTATTTTCATAAATGGAAACAATATATCGTGCACCTCTAAATCTGTAATATGTATTTAGAAAATCGTGAATATATTTTAATATTTTAATGAGTAAACATTTTAAATAAAGTTATTAAATTATTTTAATACATAAACATTTTGCATCAAGTTAAAAAATCCATATACAATTTATATAAGTATATAAAAAATATAGCAATGACACTATAACAATTAAATTTATGTTTTATAAAGAAAAGTATTGTAAGACGTATTGAGAATGAAATTTCAACTTTAATAATTGTTATAATAAAAACAGCAATTATTGATTTATTAAAAATTACGTGGTATTTTTTATGTCAGAAGACAAATGAAAGTGTTAAAACTGAGAGGTATAAACATACATTTCAAAATTTGCTATATATGTGTAATACTTTTTTTTCGGCTGTAAGTGACCTAAAGACAAAAACCAGATACATTCAGAACAAGATGGGAGCACGCAATCGTATACCTTTCTCTTGGTTAAATTTCACAATTGCTTGGAGAGAGGCATTGTGAAGTGTATAAAAAATCCAATATTCTTTTTTTAATATTAGACATTGAATGTAATTGAAATTAATAAGTTACATTTAAGTTCTAAATTTTATTAATAAAAATTTTAAGATACTTCAAAAATTATTTAAATTAATATATTTTTCATTAGTTCTAGATATTAATTTTTCTGACATAAACAATATAAATTACTAATGAACATTATAACAATCTTTTAATACTATTGAAATATATGAAACATCCTTGTAATCTATTTTAGACAAAAAATGATAATATATTTAAGCATTTTTCTTAAGTAAGTATTAGATTTTGTCATTTAATTTCATCAAAAATGTTGTGTTAGTATAATTATTTAATTAAATAAATTAAATATATATACGAATCTAGCGTTAATTAATTTATTAAATATAAATGCAATATATTTTTATTTACATATGTATAATATATTTTATATTCAATGAAAAAAATTTATTCAGTATTTTGATCAGTCTATTATACACGTGTGATACTTTTAACATTAAAAAAATATTGAATTGTTCAAATATGCTTTAAATTTTAGTATTTATCTAAACCTATATATAAGATTTATAAAATGTAATAAGAAGTTAATGTAATATAATAATAATAATGTTATAATAAATATTAATTTAAAAGATTTTTTACAAGGTACGTCTAGAAAGAACCACAAAAATTTTAAGATATTATTTGTTTATATTTACACCTGAAATCAAACAAATTATTTTGTACTGAACAATAATCAACGATAGAGCATAATGACTTTTTCATAATGTTAACTAGAAAATCCATATGCATGTGTCTTTTTGAAATAAAGCTACTTATATAATGATCAATTGCTACTGCTTTCTTTGGGAGAAAATCCACGACTGGAGAAAGTTGTACCATTAAAGAAGAGAGAGTAACTTCTATATTTTGCTCGTAAAATTGAAGGTTGGTCGTAAATTGTAGATTATCAACAGATTTTATAATGTATAAATAAAGCAATTATTACTTAACAATTCAAGGCGTGTTTTTTGTTATATAAAATAAACCGTATAATCTAATTAATGATTTTTTAAATTATAATTTTTTACAAATTTTCAAATTTTCTTGATTTTGATTTTACTCTCAGTAATAGATGAAACTTTAATTCCAGAATTCTATTAACTTTAAAAATTTATTATATACTTTAGATTCATATAATTTTAATATATTTTAAAATATGTATACAAATAATGCCAAAAATCTACAGACAAATAACTATTAAGATTTTATAATAATGGAAAAATGCATTAGGTGTTGCAACATAATAAGATGATTTTATCTTTTAAAAATCATTTAAAACACAGAATAAATCAAATAAAACAATAATGAATTCGATATTATTTAAATAGATTTTCCATTTATTATTTTATATTGGAAGAAGTAATAAATTATATAATATATAAGTGTTCGGGAATTAAGCCCGACAAAACACTCTCCCAGGTGGAGGGAGGGAGAGGCAGATAGTGGATATAGAGAGATAGCAGGGTAGAAAAAACAGAGGCAAAAGTGGCGTGGGTAATGCTG
>JAPYYT010001524.1:0-44708 GCA_030522565.1 Ceratosolen corneri | reverse complement strand
TCGCGCGCGCGCACTCTCATGCATGCAAAGCTCCGAGCGCACACACGTAGCCGGAGGCAGGCAAACGTAACACGTACACAAAGAAGCGATGGGAACGTTGCGCGCGCAGACTTGAGCCGCCGAGGCCGCGTTTGCCTCGAGCGGGGGGAGGGGGAGTCGCTCGGCTGGCTCTATCCGCGCCAGCAAAGTAGCTGCGTGCGGACGCGCGCACGAACGACACTGTCTCATCTTCGGGGCACGAAACGTAAGTTTGGCCATCGTGCTTGTACTTTATTGCTCTGCGTGTGTTGTGTTTGGTTTGTATGCGCTTGCGTATGCGAGAGTGGTGATAATATATTTTCTCTCTCTTTTTTCATTTTTTTTAAATTTTGGTCCATCGATAACGATGTTGACGATGGTAATAATAATGTCGATGACCACGGCTTTGCGGCGCTCTATCTTTGGTGCCTGTATTGCAACGACGATGACGACGGTGATGGTGGTCCGCTGAAGGCATTATAATATAATAATGTAGTATTGTCTATATTGGAAGTGCGTATGGTTTGTGTCGTTGAGCAAAGTGTGCGCGCCGAGTGTAAACGTCGTCGTGGTGGAGTTGTAATATGCTAGCCCATATATACACATTGGCTTTGAGTTACTTTTGTACATTTACGCCTTGATACGTATTCGTGCGCAGAGAATGCCACTGGCGCGCATGTATGTGAGAATAGTCATGCATACGCGACGCATAGATGCATGCGTGCGTGCTCTACGTACTTTGCAATGCAAAGTCTCTATGAGCAAGTGTCCCATTTCTCGATCTTCGACAGTGAATATAGATTCGTGCGGCAAGAGGGGGGTGGTGGTGATGAGAGAGTTGAGTGAGTGAGCGAGCAAAGAGCAAGATGGAGAGGACATTCGACGCTTGACCTAACCTTAAAAATTTCCGAAGGTACCATTCCATTCCTGCATTTTTCCGCTAAATGAGTAGGATGTGGATATGTGCGACGTGTTAGAGCTTGTGTATGCATGTGTTTACGTGCGTGTGGCTACTGCGCATTCACGTATGCATGCATGTATGCGCCAAGCGCAACGAATGCACGTATCATCGTGTATACACATACGTTGCGCCTTGGAATTGTGCTTGATCCGTCTCCGTCTTTCGTGTTCTTCGACTAGGCACGTACGTCGTTTTAAGGTAAAAAGAGAGTGAGCGAGGGAGATGGAAGAAATGACATCGCTTAAGCATAGTGAAAGGACGAGAAAAGATTTGTGAAAAAGAACGAGGGGGCGCTCTTACGATACGCTTGTAATGGCTGAAATCGACTCTCTGAGCAGCGAGACTGAATGTAGAGGCCGCAAAAGAACCTTCGACAAAATTTTGTCGAATTGAAAAGCAGGAAGCAAAAAAGCAACAGCGATCCAATGACGCTTGTCCACGATAACAAATACGTATATGTGCAGACATCGTTGTCCCTCCTCTCATCTCCGCTACCGTCATCACCGTCGTCACTTCCCCCCTCTCCGCGTCACCCTGCTGCTCCGACCCCCTCTCCTCGCCCATTGGAACCGAGCACTCGGTCGGTACCAATAGCGTCGCCTTAGCTTCGTTCTCGGTAATTCACGGTTCACGGTAAAAAAAAAGAATTCCAAAGGCTCAATAATTTTCGCTTTTCGTTCCAGATTGGAACGTACGTTTCTTTAATGCTTATTCTCGGTTTCATAAGTTGTCTAAGATAGCGTGCATAAAATTTTTTTGACCCATCATCTCCCTTACTGGCGCTATTACCGCGGTCTACGCCGCTGCGCCATGGCTCGTTGGTTATCTAACCTTTTTCCGCGCACTCGTGAAATACATATAACGGGAGAGCCAGCCGTTCGTTCACTCACAAGAATGATGAGGTAGGTAGAGCATAGGGGGAGGAGACGAGCGTAAGAACATAGCAGTGCGAATAGAAGGAGAGGGACGATTATTCTTTTTCCGGAGCACCGACGGCGGCGACGACGAGTAGAGGGAGGCGGAGAATCCATTTGAAGAGAGCCGTGTGCTTCGCTTTGCTCTATATATCTTCGACCTTCTCTCTCGCTCATTCTTTTCTTTACTTTGCACCCGTCTCTCTTTCTCCGTCACTCGTGTGCTGTATCGTTGGATCAGATGATAAATGAGTCGCTCGTTCCTTGCCATCGTCCGATTTCTTTGCTTGAACGTGCCTTTAATTGTTTCACTTTGACAAAATTGTTTTCGATTATAATCCAAATTACTAATATTACACAATGCTTTATATTCCCACTATCATCGTACTATTAAAAAAATAATTCGGAAATCGTTTTTTAGTATTATGGATGTTTTCAAACACATTTTTTTATTGTTGGTACAGTAGCTTAGATTTACAGGGACATTTATTTTATTTGTAATTTCCTCAATTTATTGAATGATAGTCTCTTGGAATTATAACACGTATATATAAAGATAAAAAACAAATTCATTGTGATAAAGAAGTGCCAGGTTATTAAATAGTTTACAGAAAGCTGATTTGTTATGTATAGTACTCAGAAAATTTGTTAAAATATAAACATTCGTTTGTAGCAAATAATACAAATCAGATTTGGCTAGTTTGGGGGATAAAATCATACGATTGGTATAATCTTAATATATGGGCTTATTTAACAAAATACATAATTTATTTCTGTAAAACTTTTTAGACTTAAATGACCCAACTATAACAAATAAATTAAAAATATTTTTAAATATTTATCAAAAATAATGGAAAATCATCCTACTGGTAGATTCAAGATATTTAATAATTTATCTGTTTGTAAATAAAAAGATATATATGCGTATCAATTTTAAGTTTCATTTCTCAAAAATTTGAATTTAAATTTACTATGTTCTAAAGAACCAAATGCTTTATTATTAAATAACTTACTTTTTGTTAATATAGCTGGATTTTTAAACTGTCTTTTTTTTCTTATTTTTTGAAATTATATTTTATGTTACAATTACTTGATTCGTATTTGCAATTGAATTATGATTTTTCTTAATTTTAAATAACTGATAGTGTTTTGCTTATAATTGATTGTTTCGTAATAATTATTAATTAATTAATTCAACTAAAAGATAAATAATATTTATATTTGTTTTTTGTATGTAACAAGATTTTTCTTTTTCATATATTTTTAATTACATTAAAAATAACTACAAAAATTGATATTGGTTAGATGGTATTATTTAATCAAAAGACTGAAATATCAATTTTTTTAATTTTATCTTGAATATTACGTGTATAAGAAAAATTAATATATTTGCATTGAAGACTTTTATAAACTTTTATATCAATAATAGATATATTACTATTTATAATCTAATTTATATTTAGGGAGCCTTGTAATACTATAAAAAGACTTGTAATTAATTATCATATGCAGTAATTACGATATATGCTTAGAAAAATGTATGCCTTTGATAGATAAATAAAATGTATATTGTATTAAAATAATTATTTAGAAAGTTCTAATTAAATTATTATATATATATTTTTTTTTATATATAATATAATTCAAGTCTCATAATAGCACAATTTAGTTGGCTTTTCTAAATTCAATGTTGTAAACTGAATGCTGTTATTTGTTTCGACTTTATTGTATATTTTTTCATCTATTTTTCATGTAATTTATATGCGTATGTAAAGTTCCTTTCTCTTTTGTTCCTCTTTGCCGGTACTAGACATTTTCTTTTTTTCCACTTGGTCCGTCGCATACTTTCGCTCACACTTTTTACCTCTTAGATTACTTCACACACACACACACACGTTCGTGCATTGCACATATATATATACATGTTATCTGTCTCTCTCGTCGTCTCTTTTACACTTTATTTTAGCGAATCCGGTTTGATTTCATCGTTCTTTTCTTTTTTTCATGTCTTCCTCTTCTTCGTTCTGTAAATTAAAAAAATTTTTTAAATGGTTTTTTTTATTTAAATTTAATTATTTGTAACGAAAATTTATTAAGTACTTGATAAATAATATGATGAAAATGCTATTCATTTCATTCCAATTGTACTTAATGTATGTTGTCACTCGACGGAATTATAGAAATTTACAGGTTTTGTCATTGTATATAAGTAGATTTCTAAGATTTCAATAATTCATTAAATCTTTAAAAATTCAATCGATTTTATTACATATCTAAGAGGGTATTATTATTTTTAATGCTATTTTCGTGGGCCTCATTATTTTCATATTTATTTTTCTAATTAAAATTTTTCTTTCTGTAGTCACGTGTTTTATCATTATCATCATTATATTGTAATCCAAATATGTTGCGATATATCGAATTCTTTCGAATAGGACTGTCGCTGTCGTGTCTCAATTATTAAAAGGTTCTCCATATGTAAATGCGGATACTATATATATATGTTTCAATACGTAGCTTAGGCATACATACATTTCTAATATCGCGTTGTAGAAATAATTCATAGCACTTTTATACCAATATACATAGAAATATATGATTTACACAAATAAACATAACGGTAGATCATGAATAGTTGTACGAATAAAAATATCAGCACTTTTAATAATGGTAATTATCGCATGCAATAAATATTTGAAAGACAAAATTCTTTTGATATCCAGATTATATTCAAATAAAAAAATTTTATTCAGGCTTAAATGTAAATTTCGAAAAATACGAATATGTAAGTATGCATAACATTCAATAATAAGTTTTTTCGGATATCAACTAAAATGATGTATAATTTACATGTCGGTAAAATGAGTTACAAATTAAACCCGATATAAACACTTATTATCTCGTTTATTACTTTGTTATTTAATTTCACACTTTTGTTAATTTATGTCGTAAAATCTATCGAAACATAGCTACTCTTTAGCAAACTTAGAAAAAAAATTTTGCTTTTCAAAGCTAAGTGTTGTAACAACGAGAAAGTAAAGGAATAGTACAAATAATCGAAAAAAGCGATTGTACAAAATAAAAATTAAGCTGAAGAAGAGAATAATAAAGAGGATAAATAGAGAGTTGAAATTATTTAGCTCTCTTACACCTCCAGATTACAGTCGTCACGACCTTTCGAACGCTCGCTTGCAAACTCTACTCCTAGTCCAGGAATTCGCGATGTGTGCGCTTTCAGGTTTGCGTCTCTCTCTTTCTATCTCGCGTTCCCCCCTCTATTACCCTCTGCCTCTCTGATACACACAACTCATAGTCACTCACACATTCACTTACTCACTATCCCTTTTTCTATATCTCTATGTATCTGCGTAAAATCGTACAGAAGGTAATTTCAACTACGGTTGGTGTACTTGTGAGTGAACATGTCCGAGTGCACTGAGAGAAATGGAAAATCGATATTAAGGACATATTTCACAGATGGGCATTTGTGCTTGCTTTGCAGATGTACTTAATAATAAAATACTTATATTTTCTTTTTAATTGTTAATTCTATGTTTAAAAGAGCGTCCATAAGTAAACTTTCACTTATAATAATAATTTAAGCTCAGTAATAATGTTGTTAATCTTACGCAAGTGATATTCAATTGCGCAGCCTTAAAATATTTGCCGTGCACCTGGCGCATAAAGTCGAGTATACACTCTTAGGAAATATTTAGCGAATATTATAAGAATTTTGCAATTCTTAGTATTTATAATTGCTTGCATTACATTTAAATATTGATATCATTTTTAGAATATTTCGTATTTGAATATGAAGTTTAATTTGAATTTATTTTATTTTATTTTTTGTTTTCGAACCACTATATGTGGTTCTATCCAAAAAGTAACGGTTGAAAATCTCTACTACGTAATAAAATCAAATTAATCTATCTTGTTTTTTGATTCATAATTTATAAGATATAATAATTTAGACAAGATTTTTTAGTACCTTCTAATTTAATGTATTACATAATGTATAACAATTTTTAATTCATGTATCTCCATCCTCTTATTTATGCTTTTGTTTACTTACTATTTTATTTCTGATTTTCTAATCCGCTCCAATTCACAAATTTTATTAATCAACTTAAACAATTTTCTTTTTGTAGAAATTGCTATTAATTTTAAAGCTTGTGCTGGACAAATTTGAAAATAATAGAATTATTAAACAGGTCTTTCTTCAACAAAATTATTTAATATTTAAGATTCAGTTTCATATATGAGAATATATAAAAACTTGATTCTGCTGATCCGTGATAATTTCATGTACAGAACGATTGAATAAATTTGCATAAAATAGCATGATTTACCATTATTATGCATTTATAAGAACTTTCTAAGTACATCAAGTTAAAGGTCAATGTAGATTTAATTCGTTTATATTTAATCGTCATAAGAAATGAGTTTATACTCTTACGGTATTACAAAAATGACCAAAGAAATAATTGATATAATTAAATTGATTTTTCTTTCCATATTGAAGTATCTAAATCATATATTTATTTTATTGCACATAAGGAGAATAAAAATTGACGAACTCACTTACAAATGTTTCCATGAATTATCTACCAATCCAAGGAATGATTATGGTACTTGGCAGTACGTTACATACATACAAAGGATCTTACTTCTACATACATTTTCTTGTATTCGCTACACGCGAAGGTCTCAGGGAAAAGGATCCTTTCTTCCTGACCCCTGTCATCATATATGACTAGCTTTGAACACTACTTTCCTTTCCTTCGACCGCCATGTACATATGTGCACTCTTATAGCAGCGGGATAGGCATAGAGGGGATAAAGCACACCCCGGGAAAGCACCTGGAGTGTTTTTCTTCGCGGTCTTTACATCATGCTCCCCAACTTGCTTCTGTCTTTCTATTTTTACATTTGAGTTTGCTTTTAGATTCGTGTGTGTGTGTGTGTTTATGTGCGTGCGCGTGCGCACGCGCAATTATGTGCATCAACCCCTAGTGTCTTGCGGCACGTGCACTTGGTATGAACCTTGAACACGAGCTCGAGCTCCTTTCTTTTTGACTAACCCCCCTACCCCTCTCACTCTCTCTTTGTCTCCTTGCGCGTGTAAGGGAGTGAAGCGAAATATACGTAGCAGTCGTGTCTCAATTATTGCGCCGATGCGCTGTCGATTCTGGTGAATTTATATTTAGATTATTATTTTACAATTTGATGGACTACATAACATCACATACAATTATACGATTAAATAAATAATATTAATTTTTTTACGAAAATACTTTGGCATTTATTTTTAATGAAATTTTGAATTAGTCTCTATTTTCCTTATGCTTAAGGTAGCCTTATTAAAATAAGTTTTAGCAAAGTATAACTATACATTTTAAGTGAATTATATTGTTTTACTTGGTTAATTTCATTTGTTTTTCTCAATAATATTAAAAAATAAATATTTGTATTGTCTATTTATCTTTATTATAGATCTCTACTGGCATGGAGCTAGGAGTGCACTGACAGCGATAGTTCAAAAGGTAAATATATCTTCTACTTTTAACGTTAAAAATCTTTTATGTACAAATTTTAAAACAAAATCAGAGTTATATACGTAATTTAAATTTATAAGTAATTTATAATATTATAATATATAAGTAATTTAAATAAAATAAATTTAAGTTAGTATTAATATTTAGGATTTTTAAAATGTAATATATTTTTGTTTTGTATTAAGGTCGATAGTCAAAATCAATTAAATTTGATATAATTGTTGTTGTTCTAAACAACTTTTTTAGAAAATTAATTGTATTACAGATCTTGGTTTCTATGCATTGCCTGCCAAAGAAGAACTGAGCCCAATGTTTCCACACAATTCTAGTTCACATGAGATTTCTACCGAAACAAATGCCTTCGTACAAAATTCCAAGGTGAGTTATATATTAAAATTTCTTTCTTTCGTAATTTGAAATCCTTTGTCCTCGTTTATAAGAAATATTAATATGGTTTTATAGATTTATTTGCGAGAGATATAATAATTAACTGCATGTATGATTAAAAGTAAAATATTCACATATGTCAAATATATATTATCTATAAATATATACATACATATTTGCGTATGTATTTTTTTGAAACAATAAATTAAATTTAATATTGTCAATATGATTAATGTGATTAATTGAACCATGTAAGGTTAGTCAAACCTTAAATGTAAATTATGATTAATTATGGTTTCAATTATTCATTTATTCTATAAAAAAAACAATAATATATTGCTATTTTTTAACAAAAAAAAAATCATGTCTTTAATTAACAATTCATTCAAATTACTTGTATTTTACATTTGACGAACATATCTTTGATTTCAATATTTATTTTATTGAATATCCGTATTTATCCCAACTTTTATTTGATGTGAGTTTTACTATTTTCTTACAATTATCTTGAAAAGAGTTTTTAATATATAAATAATTATTAGAATAAAATTCTGCTAATGAAATTCATGGATTTATGTTATTGATTGTTATGCCTATACGCAACACGCATTTTCCTTCGCTTGATACTGTCAGTTTACGTATACCACGATTCACTTCGACATACACGGCTTAAAAACTTGTTTGCACGGGCGATCTTACTCCCAAGATGATCTCCGAATCGTACAATTCATATAATACATAAACCTTGAATCTTCGCCTAATGTCTTTGTTTATCTCGTTTTTCAGGGGGATGTAGTAGTATTAGAGGGAAGCAGTCTGAGTGGGGTGGGGGAGGGGAACGGATCAGAGGACGCTGGGTACTGTGATATCGAATTCATAAACAGCAGTAGAAGCACGATGGCAGCACCTACCAGTCACCCCGAAGCTACCGCCGCCAATGACTTCTCAACCGTCCTGTCACGCCATTCTGGTGAGTATTTGGCAAAAGATCAATTTCCAACGAAAACAAGAAAAAAGCTTTGAGCGTTAATTCATATGTCGATCGATGTAGTGACTATTAAAGCTTTTCTAGCTTTAACTGAAGAGTATATATATATATATTAATTATGATTATTGACTTGCGCTTGTAATTACTATTTTTTTTGCTTTTATTTATATAATTTTATTATAATTTTTGTTGTTTTCCGAATAAATATTAAAAATTTATAAAAAATAAAACAAAAAAACTGATAGTTTTCAAAGAGCCAGTTTTTTTCAATATAAAGAAAATATATTTACCTACATCTTTCTGTTTATTAAATGATCATTGCATTCATTTCAATTTTAAAATAAAATTTAATTTAACTTTACAATTTTTACGTAGCTTAAAAAAATTAACAGTTTTTACAAAAAAAAAAAAAACCTTATTGAAAAGATTGAATTATTTATTGCTTTATTATAATAATAAATTTTTAATTCTTGTTTTGGAAGTGCACCAAAAACCTACTAACAATCTTAATATATTTTCTTAATAAAATGTTCAAATACAATATTTAAATTGAACATTAATATGTACTTAATCAGTATATTTAATATTATAATTTTTATAATGTTCAAAGAACACAGTGTGCCTAAATAGATCTTGTATTAGGGAAAGAAATTAGATTTTAAAAATATATTTAGTAATTAGGAATGTGCCATGAAAGGTAAATTGTGAAATTAGAATGACCTTGATCACTGTGAAAACAAGAATGATTTTTTTTTTGAACATCTATAAATGAAAAAAAAAAGAAACAATAAATTTAATTGATTTAGGTGAGCTCGGTTCGGCCGGTGCGCACTCGACCTGGCGGTCACCTTCGGCAGCAGCAGCAAAAACAGCATTATCATCGTCATTAATACCATCGTTGTCACCGTCAACAATAATAGCAGTAGCTGCAAAGGCCATCGGCATCACCATCATCACCGATCCTGCTGCTGCCGCGACGAGCAGCCACGACAACAATAATAATAAAGCAAATAATCATAAAAGTGAAGAAGCTGAAGAAGAATCCACCATAAGCAAACACAACAATGCAGAACATAATCATCACAAGTGCAGAAAGCAAAGCAACATATTGCGTTGCTGGCCCGAGGCTCGTCGTATGCGACATCCACGACCGGCCAGCCAAGCCGCTAATTCTAAGTCTACGTCTAAGCCGTTAAGTGATAATAAGGATAGCTTTAGCTCAGTAAGCCCTAGGGTACTAAGCTTAAGATTTCGTCGTAAGAACAGCAGAAGGAGCGGGGGCAACGTTGCCGTCGCGGCTACCGCCGTCGTTAGCATGATGGACAAATTGAAGATGATAATGATGACGAAGAAGAAAAAAAAGAAGAAGAATAACCGGCTCTCGATAGAGCCAACACCTAGCCTAGTTAGGATACCCAAGTCTGACGGCCAGCGGGCCCTTAACCTTAAGGCTAAGAATAGTCATGTAAGTTACTTTAAGCCGAATAACTCCAAGTCTGTGATATCGCTCAGCTCGAGCAGCAACAATGTCGCCGCAATGCGGTGGCTGAAAGTACGACAGCACCGTCGCAGCATCAGCAGCCGCCGCCGCAGCGACGGCCCAGGTCTCGCGCGCACGGCCAGTTCTTCCATTACGCTTATCGTTTCCAAAAGACGCGAGCCGCGGTTGCCCAGTGCTGGGATCGTTGGAAGCCACGACAACAGATGGGGGCTCGTTGCTATTGAGCTGCCGCGACGACTAATAAGCGCATTATGTGTTCCATTAACGATAAGCACTCCGCCGACGATTACGACGACGAAGAGGAGATTGATGGGAGGAGATGGTGTCACACTCGTAAACACGTCGCGGAGAATAATCGATGGTATTAGCTGTACCGAAGCAACAATATGTACTGTTGGTGCTCTTTCATTTCAGGATAACAATAAGTCTAACGAGCCTCTAAATACTAGCTTTAAGAGTATCGCGCCCGCGGCAGCGGATCAAGAGCGGAAGATGGAGCCAGCGCCTGGGCGCGAATCTAACCTAACACTTAAGTCTCTGTCTAAGTCTACGCCGAGCGTTAAGTCTAGCGATAAGTCTGACACTGATGTTTTAATAGTAAACGGTAAAGATAACGTGACCCGCGGTCCGACGCCGGTGATCATTAGTGCGCGGGCTGATGGGAACGAAGAAAAGGGGGAGGGAGTTATTACCCAGAATGACGTTGGTCAGCGGCAACAGCGGCCGACCGTAAACATTCCTACATTGACTACCTGCGAGCCTGCGATGACGCTTACATGCCAATCGACCATCGTCACATCCCAAACGAACGATGTACCTGCCAAATCTCGTTTAGATGTTCAGCATGTTCATCTTAATTTTGACGATCACGAGGATGAGGTAACCTAATAAATTAAATTTGATTAATTGATTTGATTTAATAGACTAGATATTAAAATATTCAATAGACTTGTGTTAAATTTAACTTCATCGATATTGTCAGGAATAAATTTCAAAATCCATTGTACTTCTTACAAATTAATAATGCATAGCATACTTTATTTACAGGATAAGAAAATAAGTGACAATGCAATGATGACGACGAGGGAGAACAAGACGAGGGCTAGCCTCGTGGAAGACTGCAAGGACCTCCTCGCCAATTACCGTACGGCACGCGATCCGCGCCAATTCACGAGACTGAAGGAGGTCTTGAATACTCTGCTGTTAACTCGCGACCAATCAAGTACGCCTCGAAGCATAAAAACGACCACGACTACCACAACAACAATACCACCACTACCACAAGTATCATCGTTACCGATATTGACAAAATGTACCAGCGCCACGAGTATCCTCTGCTATAAGCAGCGCTGGGGGATAGCCCCAATTCTTGGCCTCGCTGGTGGTGGCGAGAGTTCCCTTAACAATAGTGCCGCTGCTAACTGGGCCTCCGCCCAGACTACGACACCCAACAATAATAACCAGGCGCAGTCTGGTTGGGTTGGCGGAGGTGGTGGCACCCCCGGCAATCAGCCAGTTGTTGGTGCCCAAGCAGGGCCACCTAGTAACTGGCAGAGTGTCCCCGGGCCGAGAACCATTAGCAACCAGATTGCCAATCAGAATCCTAATCAGACCCAAACTCAAAGTCCAACTGGAGCGCCAACAAATCCAGGTATTAACTCATGATTAATATGTTGGTTATTCGAAATTTTCCTTTTTTCAAAGATGAGATTTGAGAGATCGCATGTATATCGTATCTGTCCTTCAATTTTTGAATAACTTATTACGTATTACGTATTCTTTAATCATTAATTCTAATTTTATTAATAGTTAGTAATCAATTATTTATAATGTTTTTTTTTCACTAATAAAATAATTTGGGGATTAATTGTAATTTAAACAATTTTAATTATTCTTGTAATTTTTAATTATTTAATTATTCTTGTTTTTAATTAAATTGAATATTTAATAATAAAATAATGCATTATATGTGAAATAGTATAATTTTTTAAAATCATGTTCTATTGTAGAATAATATAAAAATAATATAAACTCGCAAATAAAATTAATAATGAACTAATATTTATGTCTAATGTAAATTATTCCAGGTATTTGAAATTTGTATAATCTTGAATGTTTTCAATAGGTTCTGACAAATTTTGTGGTTTTTTTATTCATAAGAGCTTGAATAATATGTCAGATATACTTTATATAATTTCAATTAAATATTAAAGAATATTTGTTTCATATTTATTATTATTATTTATATATATAAATTATTATATTTTATGTATATAAATATTATAATATTCTTAAAAAATATCTCATCTATATTTTTTACTAAATAGGATCAAATACTCAAGCAGGACCACCTACATCTCAGACAAATAACCAGCCTCAAACAAATCAGGGCAGTGGTGGAGGTGTGGGAAGTGGTGGCCAGTGGCCACAAAGCGGTGGTAAAGCCACTAATCCTGTCGTTGGCGGACCCAACAATTCTCAAGTCCAAAATAACAATGGCAGCAATGTATCACCCCAGCAACAACAGCAGCCGCCGCCTCAACAGCAAGCTCAGCAGCAACAGGCGCAAGTCCAACAGCAGCCTGTAGTAACGGCTGGTAATAATAATCAGCAACTAGCGAATCCTGGTCCAGGTGCTGTTAGTGCTGCGACAACACCCACTACCAACAATCCTTCCACCAAACATCAGCTTGAGCAACTTAACACCATGAGAGAAGCACTCTTCAGTCCCGATGGTTGGGGATGTGTAAGTTTTATTTCATCAGTTATTCGCTTAGATTTTGAAAAAGCAAATGAATGATGTATAAAGGAAATGTATTATAAAAATGAAAATTCAAAGTTAACAATCTTATTTTAATATAGTTGATAATATTCAATATCGATATTCTGAAATATAAAGATCAATTTTTGTGTAACGATATATCTTATATAACTAATATTTGTATTGAGGATTTTTTAATGATTAAAACAGATTGTTAAGGTTATAACATATAAAGTATAAATTAAATACAAATTCGTGATATTGTGATTTACTACGATTTTAATGTAGCTTATTATAACATAAATTAAAATTTGTTCTAAAGCTTTGTATGAAGTGACGGTTAGAAAACAACTACACAATTTTGTTCCTTATCAAAAATACATTAAACATGTAAACAAATTGCTTAGTAATTAATTCATCAATGATTTTTCGTACTAAATGAGATTATTTTATTTTGTTTCAGCAACATGTGAATCAAGATACAAACTGGGACGTGCCAACATCCCCAGAGCCCAATATGAACAAAGATGGCGTGCCAATGTGGAAGCCACCTGTAAATAACGGTACTGACCTCTGGGAGGCGAATTTACGCAATGGTGGACAGCCGCCGCCCCAGCAACAGGCTAAGACACCCTGGGGTCACACTCCATCGACTAATATTGGTGGCACTTGGGGCGAGGACGACGATACCGCGGATTCGTCCAATATGTGGACGGGTGCACCCACGCCTAGCCAACCCAATAGCGCACAATGGCCGGGCGGATCAGGCAATCAAACCGGTATGTGGACTACGCCAACCGGAGCCGGAGGCGGTGGCGGCGCAACTGGAGGAGGAGGAGGTATGCTTGTGAAAGCGCTTCGCTCTGAATCAGGTTCTGACATTATAAAATGTCTATCCTATTTTTATCGCTTTGCATATTTATTTTTTATTTTATTTTTATTTATTAACGTAAGCTTGAGCTGGAATGTGTAAACTAAAACTTTAGGATAAATATATAGCGTTAATGCAATCATAATATAATTTATTTGAGTTTGAATTAACATGTTACTTTTAATAACTAAATAGAAACCGTTTTAGCTTATTTTATTATAGAAAGTTATTCTTAAATGTCATTAGTATTATCAAATTGTGCATGCCATATTATGATTAATAAAAATTCAATTTAACTATATGAATTTATTTAAATACTAATGCGTAAAATAAATATTTATGGATAAATTGCAAAAATATCACTTTCAATTAAACAATTGCTTTTGTCAATTTATATGCTTAATAAAGAGTGAAGCACTAAATTTAGCTATTCCATTTCTTCCGATTAAATATAAATATTTCTTATATTCTGATCAAGCTAAGTAAAATTCATATGTTTGTCCGATGTCTAAGTACATTAATTTATAAATATACACACCAACGTTTGCACACTAACTAACATTTAAAAAGATTAGATAAATTATTTTAATAACTATTAGTAGTATAAAAAGGCAATTTTATTTAAACTGCATAGTTGATTATTTAAAATTGAATTCATTGCAATATTAATTTCTATGTTTTGTTGAATTTCGTCAAATTAAAATTCAACAAAGTTTTATTTGAAAATTATCTAAATTAAAAAAAAAATTATATATTGTTATTTTTTATAACGAAATTTTTATTTAATTATTATTTATAATTATCTATCTAAACTAATAATACGTAAACTGAATTCTAAAGCCCATTTAGTACTTCAATATTGGCAAATATCGGTATTCTTTCACAAAACTATTAAAACTATGCAATGTAGTATTATAACAAAAATTATTTTTTCCATACAAATATTTGAGAAGGGAATAAGTAAAATAAAAATTTTACCTTAGAAAGCCCACTTAATTAATTAAGCAAATGAAAAAATTGAATTGCATCATTAATAGTAGTTTGAAAAAAATACTTAGTATAAATTCTATATAAGCCTCTGTGTGTTAATTATATATAGTATTGGTATAATGAGTTATATATATATATACATGATACGTGTAACCTCGATATTTCATATTTTATTTTATAAACCTTTACAATTTGCAAAAAAACTTTATTTTTAATTGAATTTCATTTTATAGGAAGAATTCGTAATTTTTCAACTCCTATATTGTATTTCCAAATTTAACGAATGAAGCATGTACCCTGACGCTATTCGTTTCTTTCTTTAACTTCATCATGAAATAGCAATAGTAATATAGTTAGAATTTTATAAAAGTAAGCCACTTAGCTATATATGAAGACTCGGGGTTACACATGCACTTCAATAAAGCATGTATTTATAAATAAAAATGTATTCAAATTTTAAATAAATAAAAATAAATTTCATCTCGTCATTAAGTTACTCTCACACCTGCCACGAGCAACGCCTCTCACAAACCCCTGTGCTCAACAGCAGGCTCGAGTTGGGGCGATCCTCGAGTGGATCCGCGCGATCCGCGCGAGATACGTTCTGTAGATCCGCGGGAGATGCGTGGTGGCGATCCCCGCGATCACCGTATGTCGCTTGATCCCCGCGAGCAGCACATACGTGTAATCGATCCTATGGCCAGGGACCCGCGCATGTCCGGCGAGATGCGCGGCGATCCTCGTGGTGGCATCTCCGGTAGACTCAATGGCAGTAGCGCTGACTCCATGTGGAATCAGCCACCAGGTAGGACGTAGTTTATAATGATTCTCATCAAATTTTAACGATCCGTATACGTACGCCCTTTTCACATACTTGACATGATATAATGTTTTTTACCTGTTTAGTAATTGAACTTCAAATGATTGAAAATTTCATGAATTTTGCCTGGGCTAAAATACTAAAATAAGAGATGTTATTGTTATTAAGGATTCTTTTATATTGAATAATGTTGATATACACCATTGTAAATAATATTATTATCGAGATTGCGATTTTCAAATTTTGAATTCAAATATATAAATAATAATAATTTGCAAATAAATGCAGTAGTTATAAGGCACGTTTACTAATTTTTAAATAATTTCAGTAAAAATATTTATTGTTAAGTTGATGTAAAATTAGCTGTAGCTTATTACAAAATTTATTTGATTGATGTAAAATTAGCTGTCGTTTATTACAAAATTTATTTGCCTGCGAAATACATGAAATTTCAATTGTTTACATCACAACGGATATTACATATAATGAGTACATACACAACATAACGAGTTATGTGAGAGTTATATATTTAAATATTAAACTAATTACGAATGATAGCTTTATTTGAAAATATGGTGTTTTTAAATTTTAAATTAAATTAAAAATGGATTGTCAAAAATGAATAAAACTTTCTTATACTGCTACATGTATAACTCTCAAACTTTTAGACTTAATAAACATCGACTTTAATGCTCATATGTTTATCAAGGAAAATTATGAAAAAAAGTCAAAAGTTATGAAAACATTGTAGGATAATTAAACTATTAAATTCATTAAATGTTTAAAAAAAAAATATATTGATAATTTTCAGGACCACCGCATCACCAAATACCCGGACACCAACACCCAAGCGGTCCGCCAACGAAGATGCTTGCGCCATCGAGCATAAATCAATGGTCTGCTCCGCAGCCTAAAGATATGATGTCCGTCAAGCCCTCCGGTTGGGAGGAGCCATCGCCTCCCACGCAGCGGAGAAACATGCCAAATTATGACGATGGTACGAGTCTCTGGGCAAATCCAGCGACAAATCAACGGGCCATGCAGAGCAGCAAGGTCACCCACTGGAAAGACGTGCCCACGCAAAATCTTGGACGCGGAGGTATTTTGCTGTTTTCTTCTTTCCTTTTTGATGACTGCTTATCTTAATTTACTCCTTTCTTAAATTTAGTGTTCAAGCTTTTATATGCTTCTATATTCACGGCACTTCCAAAGTTTTTCATTCATTATAGAATAATATTAAAAATAGCTCTAATCTAGATATGAGGTTGTATAGAAAGTTGATCTATGATATAAAGCTATCTGTCTTATCAAAATGAAATACTTACTTTTTACGCATAATATTTACAGCTTTAACGGGTCCCGTCTTCTCTGTCCCACCAGGTATGCAGTGTCCTCCTGGAATGCTTCAAAATCAGATGCCAGGTCAGCCAGGTATGAAACCTGACACCGTAGTTGGAGGCGGTGGCGGTGGTGGAGGCGGCGGCGGTGCCCCTATGTGGGCCACTCACCCCGGCAGTGGACCCACGGGCAGTGGCCATAACGGTTCGTGGACCGATGGTCCACCCGAAGCAACTGGCTGGGGTGAGAGTAAATCGCGCAATCGCCGCTACCCAATGAGTGACATCGTAGATCCGCGCACAGGCAAAACACTATGGGACGAGCACCAAAAGCCGCAACCGATGGGTCCGACAGGTGTCGGTAACTGGGCTGACTCTGACATGGATCCAACCAGTAGCTGGGGACATACGCCCAAGCCCGCCCTTACCAAGGAACTCATTTGGAATAGCCGCGAGTTTCGTTATCTATGCGATATGGGCTTCAAGGTTGGTTCTACGAGCTCTTTATCTGCTGTGATTGACGTTTGTAAAATATTTACAAAATCAATGTATTGCAATTGAAGAAAGAGGATGTAGAAGCAGCTTTGCGAAGTCGTGAGATGAACCGCGAGGAGGCTCAGGAGCTGCTCAACCAGTTGCGTCCGGTTGACCAATGGCGTCGTCATGACGGCGGGCATACGGGCTACGATCCTACCAATCAAACAACTGGAGCCCAATCTTTTCCACGCTTTAATCACGTTACTCAGCAGATGTCGTTTCCACCGGTAAGCGACTCCGACGGTTTAGTTTTATATTTTATTTTTTTTTTTATTTAAAGCGTGCGTTTTCCTATTCCTCCCAAACGACTCGTCGCTTGGGACGGGGATTCTTTTTTCCAATTTGCATAAAAAAATCATTGTTTTCTTTTATCCTGTTATTTGATTTTCATTTGGTCTTTTTTTTTCTTCTTTATACAAAAGGTGTACTTCCTTAAAATATCGTCTTTTAATATTACTATTACTATACATCAAAGTACTTTTTTCAATACAGAGTACAACTCAAAGCATAAGCATGTATAAGCTGCATGTCAGCGATGTACAGTGGACGCTTCTATTTATTTATTTATTCAACTGAACTATTTATCATGTAAAGATGTATACAAAATATTGATTAAAAACGTTTATCTAAAAAAATTATTAACAGTCTTTTATAAATTGATATTTTAAAACATAAACGTATAAATAAATCAATATAAATAAAATTAAAAATGTTAAATTTTATTTAGATAAATTATTCATCATTTTTAAATGAAGATGATTATTTTTATTTTGTTCAGCAACGATTTTACGCATATGCTATGGTTTAAAGTGGTTTTTGAGTGGCACACGCATACATAAAATTCAAACACATGCGTATAAATGGACGCATAGATCCACGTACACACATGCGTATAAACGCATGCATAAACACTCCCGCGCGCGCACGCGTATAAACGCATGTATATACATCTTCTGAAACAAAATGTAGTAGAATATATGATTTAATTAAAAAATAGTTTATCTCAGTTTGTTTGACTTATTTATAATATAACGGTCGATTTCATACTATACGGCGGTAAATCGATATAGTGGTACATGGAACGCTATTTCATAACCAGGGTGGAGGATTTAGTCTTTAATTTTTCTTATACTATTTATTATATTTGCTTATTTCCATATCCTTTTCCATAATGATTTATAAACATATGTATCAAGACAAAATGGCGTGGGTTTAAGGTGCTTTCAAAGGTAGAAATTATTTTCTGCATATCCAGTATTAAATCCGACTTCGAATAAAAAAGGTGGAAACTATAATTGTCATTGTATGTTAACAAAATGAAATCAGTTTTTATTAATATCCTAGCATGGTCTTAAAGAAAAAATTAGTAATACTTACACTTTCTCAATCAATATAAGTATTCAATTAATAATATATCAATCGTATTTCTTAAATAGTTAGTAATATTTTACTTTATTAATTTCTTATTATGTGAAGCTAGTAATATTTATATAATGTTTTGTCTAGTCATTTTTGTTTATGAATATTTACGTATCATAAAAATATACTTGACTTTGGCTTGCAAAATACTTTGACTGGTGCTAAACAAATTTTCTTTTAAAAATGGTTAACATTTACTTAATTTCAGTAGTTTATATATTATGCAATTTAATTGTTTAATAATATTATTGTATATTTCAAAGTATTTTGTGAAATTAAATTAGTACATAGTCAAAGAATTTTTTACCAAAAAATTGGGTCAAAATTATAAAGATGTTAATTTTAATTAAAGTTTTACTTTGTAGGGTGATTATAAAATACTACTTTTTAACTGAAAAACTATTTTAATTTGCATAAAATACATACATTCAAAACCTAATACTAATCGTTTATATATTCTCCCTCAATAAGCCAGAACACTATTGATTGATTAATAAAATTAAGATTTATTTTCATTTCCTAATTCTGTAAAACAGTGTATTATTAAAGATAGCCCTTGTATATTCTCATGGTCTATACTAGCAAATCTAAATTCATATGAGACTCTCGCCAGTTCACATCTCTTGTTCGCCATAGAGTGTGAGACTAAAAACGGATCGCATGTAGAGCGATTATCAGAGACCTTCGAATTAGCTATAAGTCTAAGAAAAATAAAAGAAAGGTGTGTGTACGAATGTTTGAGATAGACAGGGGGTGAGAGAGGAGAGAGAGAGAGAGAGAGAGAGAGAGAGAGAGAGAGAGAGAAAAAGAGAGAATGCATGTGTAAGGGAGGTGGGTCAAAATGGTGAGCGAGTGTTATTGTGAAAATTGCGCAGGGGGTCGGCGTGCCGAGTGGGGCGGTAGCAGCCGCCGGGGGCTCAGTTACCAGCGCAAGTCTACTCAAACTACAGCAGCAACAGCAGCAACAACAACAGCAACAGCAGCAGCAACAGCAACAACAGCAGCAGGCGGCTGTTCAACTACAGCAACAACAGCCGAGCAGCAATGCGCCGCAGCCGCCTTTCAACCAGGTGAAATTTACAACTACAGAACTCCTCCTTCCTACCAAATTGGACCCAATCCAACTTTAATACTTCCAGCATTTATCGTCAACAAATTTTTATTGAAACATTGTTTAAGTCGACGGTGATCTCAAATGCACAACCTATTTTTATCTTATCTTTTTCTTATCTTTCTTTATCTTATCCTGTCACCTCCTTCTGTATTTTAAGCTCGCATTGTGTATGATGTACATACCTGTCGTTTCTGTTTCGTTAGATTTCTTAGGACCTTGTGTTTTTAGTTTTTAGTTCATTGGAATATGGTGTTGTCTCAGTTAACAACTTTTGGATAACATTTTCATAATTTTATACAGGAACTTTATCTAATTTGTCAAGTTTCACCATAAAATTGATTGTTTATATTACTATTATTACTATTATTATTAGTATTATTAGTATTATTAGTATTATTATTAGTATTATTAGTATTAGTATTATTAGTATTAGTATTATTATTAACGATTATTATAAACGACGTTTTAGTGTTATTATTATAAATGACGTTTTAGTATTCTTATTTAATAAATCATTTTATTTTTTAAATACTTGAGATTCTAATATTGCAAATTTTATTTAATGAGAATTAATTAAATTTTAATTATTACGAAGAATCACTAATAAACATTTATAAAAATGAAAAATCTATTGATTTGATGCAGATATTACGTTTCTTGTAGAACATTGTCTATTATGCGTAATAATATAATTTTATGATTATATTTATCGTTACTATGTTATTATTAATTAATGCTACATATTTTCTGAAAATCTTTATTTGTTATTAAAATGGCCGTTCATATATATAAATAAATATATATGCATATTTTCTCCATATTATATAAAAACTATAACTTTAGAAAAATGAATTCTTCATTAAACGGATAAAAAGAAAAAATCATCGTTCTTTATATTTAAAATAATATAAAGATATGGTATTTATAGATATTTGTATTAACATATAACATATTTATTTAGAAAACACGAGCTTCTGTATATATATATATATATATCAATTATCTATAAAAATGGCAATTGAGAAATACTTGAAATAAGAAATATAAGAAACTATTGTATAAGAATTCTCAGTATGGATTGCGACGAGCTCTATTTCGGTTGTTGTGATGCCGTTCTCGATGCATTTCATGCGTAAAAAGCGCATATAAAATATAGCTAAATGAAACACGAAAGGAACTTTACTTTTTCAGCTTTATAAATCGTTTTTTTTTTCTGGCTTTTGATGAATTCACTTCTTACTTTAATCATTGCTTTTTTATAGGCTTATCTTTTCTTGCATGTAAATGCTTTTTTATTTTTTGTAATAAAAAGTTGGGCGAGCTTATAGTTTTATTTCGCTTTCTATCCGAAACGATTTCTTATCTTATAGCTTCCTTATTATTATTTGAAATTTACCCAAATATTTATACCTTTGAGTGTGAATGCCTTCAGTTCCATCTATTTTTGCATGATGGTTTACAGATTTGAACACTACAATGTTTACGCAATAATTAATTTTAGTTTTACTATTCTGCCTGTATATTTGATTGCTAATGAATATTTTATCCAAAAAGTATATTGTAGAGTTTATTTTTAAAACCGTAATAGTAAATATATATTTTTTTATAAGTTTATCTTATTATTACTATATTAGTAATGTTTATGAAATCTAATTTTAGATGATTCCGTGTGTTTGTTTATAAATATTATTGCATATTTTTTAGAAATAATTAAAAAATATAAGAAAAATATTATTTTAATATAAGAAAAATCTTATTTTAATGTTTTATGATATATTTATTGTTAAACTATATTATTTCAAATATTTATCTGTTCTGTGTTTTGTAGTTTCATTATATTAGATAAATTTAAGTATTTATAGTGCTTAGTTGTAAATACAAAATACTTGTGAACTTAATCAGCTTGTGTCATAGTATTTTGTCATATTAAATAATCTTACATTTATATTACTATTTTATTAAGAACCAAAAATAAATGATAAAATACTAGTTATTTATATTTGAAATTAAATAGTTTTTTGATATCACAATAGAGCTGTCAAATTTCAACAAATAGTATTTGTATTTTTTCTATATTTATTTATATTTATATTTCTATATTTACATTTCTTCCACAATAACATATAATTACCTTTGAGAATGCTTTGGAATATTTATTTTATACAAACACGTAACTCAATACTTAAATGATTTTGATAGTGTTTATGAAAGAATAGTATTTTAATAATAAGATTATTCATATTTATATCAACATGTAAGTAAATATTAGATTTTGTTCCTATTTTATGAAACGATTAGTAAATATAATTATTTACAAATTTAAACTCCAAAACGCTTATTAAACTAAAGAAAATTTTTTTGGAGATTTCAAATATTTAATTATTTACTTCAATTTATTCGCAGTTTAAAGTTACTTTTTATTATAAATAAATGCTTGTATACATTACAATTTAATAATAGATTTCAAGATATTGGCAATATAATAAATGTTTATTTATTTTGACTGCATATTCATTGGTAACTGATAATTAAAAATGCTAATAAATATAAATTTTTATTCGCAGTAGCAAAAATTCTATATTAGAATTAATTTTAAAGGGTTCAAATTATCAGAAAGGAGTTTATAAAAGTGTTTGCGTAAAAAAGTAATATTACATTCAATTTTTATCGAACTATATAAAACTAAAAATGAGAAGAAAATTTAAATAACCAATAATAATGAGTGGATCGAGTACTCATTTTGATGAAAAATCGTAGGCTTCGCGCACACCGCAGAACCAACCGAGTACTCAACAACTTCGTATGCTGGTTCAGCAAATCCAGCTGGCCGTCCAGGAGGGCTACCTCAACCATCAGATCCTGAATCAACCATTAGCTCCTCAGACTCTTATGTTCCTTAATCAACTACTTCAGCAGATCAAAGTCTTGCAACAGCTTCATCAGCAGCACACCATGCAGAATTCTCTCAAGTCTAATGGCCAGAACGTTCTACAGATAAGCGTACAGATCACCAAGACCAAGCAGCAGATCGCGAATCTCCAAAATCAGATTGCCGTGCAACAGGCGACTTACATGAAGCAGCAGCAGCAACAGCAGCAACAACAGCAACAGCAACAGCAGCATCCCACGACGCCGTCACAGCCATCCGAGTATTATAAGCCATCAGTGCATGATCCTATGAGCGCACTACAAAACAGCTTTGGTGATCTTACCATGAATAAGGAACCTCCAGTGGTTAGTTCTAATGTTTTTTAATTAAGCAAGCATTAAATATTATTGCAACTACGGACTTCTTTGTTGTCTATTAATTAAAATTATCGCAATTCCAATAAAGAAAAGTACTTCTTAATGTTCTGTTTTAATGATGGACGATTTTCTCCTCGTCGGTTATATGATGCATGTAGATTTACTAAACCAATAATACTAAACCAATAAGCGCATCTTTAACATTTGCGGCTCTTGTGCGTAGAGTCAACAACAATCTCGACTGAATCAATGGAAGCTGCCGTCGCTGGATAAGGATGGCGACTCAGTTGTAAATGAATTTTCGCGTGCACCTGGTAGCACGAGCACAAAACCACCGACGACACCGGGTAGTCTCAGCCAGTCTCATAGCAGTCCGAACATGAATCCACTCCTTGGTCCTGGAGATGGAACTTGGTCAACGCGGCTCGGCGACAGTGGCTGGCCCGACGCCGGTAATAACGACTCCACCGACGGCAAGGATTGGCAGCCTCAGACTGCAGGCGTCGCTTTTACGGACCTTGTGCCTGAATTCGAACCTGGCAAACCTTGGAAGGTAATATTCGAACAATCTACAAGAAGCTTTGATACGAAATTAATTTATGTTAGCTTACATGATATTGTTTAGTCAAGTTCAATTATTTTGTGATACAAAATTGAGAGCTTCACGATTTTATCTTTAAGACTAAATAAAGTTAGCATAACTCGATAAGTTCAGTTATTTAAAATGATTATTATTAAATTGGGCTCGAGTTAATAATTTCGAAATTAATTTAAACAATTTTTATCAGAAAGAGAAACGAAAAAAGAATTATGATTTAAAAGTATTTAGGTGGATTAAACGCTAGAAATTAGAATTAAAATATATGCATAAATAACGTTATATTTATATTGTTTTAATAATATAGCCTAATAAAATGATTTACTAATTTTGCATACGCAATAACAATATAACAGTATAGGATGCTTCTTTAGTTTATAAGTTCTGTCTTGGTCGACGTATATTTCACATGTGTCTAGGGAACCCAGATGAAATCAGTGGAGGACGATCCAAGCATAACACCTGGTTCAGTGGTGCGTTCACCATTGTCCATAGCGTCCATCAAGGATCCGGATACACTTTTCTCGACGGGCAGTAAGGCATCACCACCGCCTCAAATCGTCAACGATAGCACATCCATTCCAAGTCTCAGTAACTCTACATGGAGCTTTAATCCTCCAGCCACGACCCCCAGTATTTTCACCAGGTAAAAGAATTTTCATGTTTCATAATTCAGCCTTTCAAAACTTATCAATGACAGTTTTAAACTGCTAGTGGCATACTTTTTTACTATATAAATTTCCAAATTTAGAAGATTAATTAATTTTTAATTACGTTAACTATGTCTATTAAATATGTCTCGTCTCACTGTAAACCATTAGTAAATAAATGTTGTATGATGCGTCACATATTCCTCAATGAATACACTTACAATTAATTTACGAGTCAATTGCATAAAAAAAGAAACATTGACCCGAAAAATATAATTGATTTATAAAATTAAATGGGTTTCTATTGCGGTAGCTCTATCAAACATATTTTCCTATACTACCTTGGCATTAAAAATACTTGATATCAATAATAAAAGAAGTCTTCGCAATGTTAACAGCTCGAAGAACACCTGGGGTGACGCGGCCCCACCACCGACGGCTGTCACGTCGGAGTTGTGGGGCGCGCCTATGAGTAAATCTCGTGGTCCACCGCCCGGACTCGGTAGTAAAGGTGCCACGTCTGTATCTAACACCAGCAACGGTTGGGCCGCCCTTGGACGCTCCAACACCTGGGCACTCCAGACTAATGCACCAGGTGGTGGCAATACTGGTTGGGTTTCACCCTCGACGTGGCTCCTACTGAGAAACCTTACGCCTCAGATTGACGGCTCCACACTCAAGACACTTTGCATGCAACACGGACCCGTACAAGACTTCCGACTCTATCTTAATCATGGAATAGCCCTCGCTAAATATTCCTCGAGGGATGAGGCTATTAAGGTAAGTTCATTAATAATTTTTATACTGTATTGTATATCACATTTTATATTTTAATGTTCGATTTTGACAATCGATGCATTTATAAATTTACATATTAGCTACATTTAATTCTTGACAGTAAGTTCTTTTCTAGATTTGCAGTTCATTATATGCAATGGTTTATTGAGAAAATCCTGCCATCAATTATCCTTAATAATATATCATAAGAGTATGATTAAGAAATAATACATTTATTTATTTAGGTCAATTTAAATTTCAATTATGAAAATTAAAAAATTGCTTAATGAATAGAAATTATTATTTTTAAATATTAATTTTTATTTTGCAGTATATTTAAGAATAATTATTTTTTCATGGTAATTTAATTCGGCTTTCAATTTGATAATTTAAAAAACCATATTTTTATTCACATTTTTTATTTCATATTTCATAATTTATACAATTTGTTTATTAAATTTTTTTTTTATATTGATTATCAGTGAATTATAAATATTATTTTAAAATAATATAAAGATTAAATATAGCAGTATTGATACTATTTTTGTTATGTTACTTAAAATCCTTCTCCGATTATGAATGTAATTGTTCATAGAAGTGTGTTAATTTTTCATATATTATGTATTACAATATAATATATATACAAATCATTGCGAATATGCAATTTTGATTTGTTTAACCAAATTTGAATCGCGTGATATTGACTTAGCGGTTGTTCTTCATTTTTTGATAGTTACAGAAATGACTGTTAAATGCATATATATTTAATTAACATTTGCTTGATTAATTTGAAATGTAATTCTGAATTTTTCGAATTTAAAAAAATTAATAAAATTAATATTTTGAAAGACGAATTTCGCGAAAAAATAATATAAATGGCTTTCGAATTAATTGCTTATATAGATAATTTTAATGTACTTGAAACCATTAAGCTATATTGGATAAATTCTGCATAATGAAAGTGTTAATTTTTATAATTATATTTAATATATAATTATATATAATTAATGATTATGTTGAATAACCTATGTGCAATTTTTTAATATAGAGTAAAGCAATTAGGCTTGAACTAAATTCTTTTTGGAATTATTATTCCGGTTGAATAAGCTGATAATAATAAAAGAGCAACGACAAAAAACAGCGGATTCGTTTGTTGTAGGCCCAGGGTGCATTGAATAACTGCGTTCTTGGTAACACGACGATTTTCGCCGAGTCGCCTGTTGACAGCGAGGTCCACACCATACTACAGCAGCTGAGTCATGGGAGTGGTGGTGGTGGCGGCGCAGGTGGTGCTGGAGCTCAACAGCCGAGTAGCGGCGCCGGCGGCTGGGGTCTCAGACCGACTGCTAACAAGGCCGGACCGCCTACTGACACCTGGAGCGCGGGCACAAGCCAACTGTGGGGCGCTCCACCCACGAGCAACTCCCTGTGGAGCAGTACGGGCATTGACTCCAACGACCAACAGCGCGCAACTCCGAGCTCCCTCAACTCGTACTTACCCGGCGACCTCCTGGGAGGTGAGTCCATGTAGATGATGATGATGATAACGAACGGGAGCCGAGGATGGAGCCCTCTACTCACGAGCGACGTCAATTGAAATGCTAAGAAAATGTTTTAACGATCTGATTCCGAAAGATTTTACAAATCAACTGATACATGTACATACATGCACACTCAAGCATACACACGCGCGCAATATATATATATATATGTGTGTGTATGTGTACATTCAAAACTTGTGTGCGTGCATGTGTCTATGTGGCAAATGACAACAGACGCCAAGACATAATTTGTACCGAACACTTGAAAAGCCGTGTTGCGGAGAGCACATTGACGAGCAAACAAATATGAGCTAAAATATGCAAAACGAATAATAAATCAACTACTATTATTAAAAATGGGTGGTTGGCGCTCTAACGGCGGTTGGCGCTACTCCGAACCCCCGAGACTGTAGGCTATTGTAAATGATATATTGATAGATATATAATACTCCGTATATATATATGTCTATGTGTGTACTTTATTGTACTACATACATATGTATATGTGTGGTATGTATATTTATACACTACGTATTTGTGCGAGAATTCGTCCTCGAACCAGCGTTACTTAAAAAAAAAGCCGAGAAAAAATCAACGGATTTTGAGGCGTTGAGCAGCGCGAGACTGTAAACGGGAGCCCCTTTTCTTATTCTATTAATTACGTCTTCATTTTTAATTTATTTGTAACTATTATGCGTATTCCGGCTGTCAACAATCGACCGCTTAGAGAGCAAATATTAAAACAGAACTAAAACAAAAACAAAACAAAAAAATGGAGAAAGAAGGAAATATCACCATCCTTACTTTCTCGCCTGCTCCTCGCGTGATTGTCGATACATATATAATACGTGCGAGACTTGTCGAGGAGCCTCGCAAATTTTACAATATCGAGGGCAAAAGAAATTCATACGGGCTACACTGACCATATGTGAAAAACCGCTGCGAGGCTCGCCGGACAGTCGATTAGCTTTACTTTTCTTCTTCATAGTCTAGAAGGGATATTACACCACAGGCGTGCGCTTTCAAACGAGTGTTCCATTTTTTCTTTTCTTCTTTCGTTCTTCATTCTTCGACGGACAGTCGGAGATTGCGGGCAAACATCAAACTTAGACTGTACCAATCTAATCAAAAAAGGTGTGGGAAAGTAGCATGGAAAAAGGAAACGAAAATAAAACAAAAAAAGTGAATTAAATAAATAATACATAATGAGTGAGAAAGGAGAGAATCAAGAGATAATTCTTCTAAAAAGGACGAATAAAATAAAAAACAAGATATATTGCTCTGACTTGTAGCTATGATATTTCAGGCTCCGCAGAGCTTTTAAACATATGGTACAGTAGAAACGAAGAGGAAGAGACCTATGTGGTTCCCAGGTGCGATAGTATGTGAAATTCTCTCCGTTCCCAAAGTCTGAAACATACAAGTACATATATGTTATATTATTAATATAAAAAATCCGTCGAGAGGCTGAGAAAAAAAGGACACGCGTAGCGCTATACGTAGCTAACGAGAAAATAAAAATAAACTAAAGCCAACGAGAGCGAAAGAGAATAAATGAGAGAAAGAACGAAAGAATGAGAGAAAGAGTGTAAGACGAGAGATTGAGAGAGAGAGAGAGAGAGAGTGAGAGAGAGAGAGAGAGACGCGGCCGGCGACGCAACGATACCAAATGTTATCGCAATAACGTAAATTTTATTCTATATTAAATCTAAATGCCACCTGTCGTGCCAATGTCCAGTGTGTCTCTGTACCATTTATTAAATGTAGAAGTTTTAATGATATTAAATAAACCGACGACGCGAATGAGTGAAACGGGGTTGTACTTTTTTTAATTTTTTTTTTTTTTTAATTTTTATTGAGTGGGTGTAGGGAGCTTTTTCGTAATATATAAGGGAATAAGTAGTTTTGACGATAATTTGACGCTCGAGCTTCATTTATATAACCGAGTGAGAATGAAAAAGTGCGAAGAGAGTAGTAATAAAAATATTAGCTAGCGTAGACGAAAGATTCATTAAAGCAATTGCCAATATATATGTATATATACATATATAAACATATATATTACGTGTAAATATCGTAAAGCGGAGTCGAAGCCCATGCTTAGCTAACATTCTATAACGAATGACGAGAAGACAATTTTCTTCGACAGAAAACAAAGAAAACAAAAATAGTACTTTAATGAGATTTTTTTATTTTTTTTCTTTCCCCTCATCGGTCGTTGTCGCGTGCTCTCAACGAACTTCGGGCCCATCAATAATAATTTAATATGCAAATTCGATGTCGCGGCTTCTTTACTGAACTTGGACGTCGATTTTTAGATTAGAAAGAAATGACCAAAAAACGGATAAACAAAACATTCAAAGGAACGTTTTCTATATTTCACATGGAGCCTCGGTAATCGAGGTTGAAGTTTTTACGATTGCGGTTTATAAAACTATTCCTTTTTTCATTAGTGTTGAAAGTACCTGATTGACTGATGAGAGGGGAACGACAGTCATATGACGGAGGATGGGAAGCGGATACAAACGCAAAAAATAAACTTGGAATTTGATATCTTAATCTTTTATCATCTTTCCCCTTTTATTTTTAAAGCTTTTTGCAACTAAGCCCGCGTATGGAATTTTGCTCTCCATTCCTTATGCTCTCTTTTCACTCTCATTCTCACTCCTCTTTTTATTAATCTTTCCCTCTCTCAGTCGACGTAATATGATAAGCGACGATTTCAACAAGTGAACAAAAATTCGTAAATTAAAAAAATATATGTCTATATACATGCGGGCGCGCAATACCAGATGAAACGAATGGCATAGTGATCAGCAGATTTAGTGTTTTTAAATAATAATATTAATAAAAAGTAACATTGGTACATGAAACACGACACGTAGACAACAGAGTCGAAAAGAGAGGAAAAGGTTTTAAAATTGAATATATATATATATATATATATATATATGTATATATATAAATAAGAATAAGAGACACACGTGAAAATAAAAATACACTTACACACATCGATAGAATTGTAAGCATAAGTTCTGATTGTATTATTTAATTTAAAGAGCAAATATATATCTGATCGATTAATCATTGATAGAAGAATACGATGTAAAGGCATACATTATATGTACATCAAATATATATTATATATTTATATATTACGCAGCGTACGAGCGACTTCGCGTGGAGACACTGACATATAAGTATTTTTTGTTTTTTTTCTCAAACGTATCTTCTTTAAAAAAAAAAGCAAAAAAAAAATAAAAAAATTAACGACTTGAGAAAGATTATTAATACTAGTCGCGAGCGGCGCGAAACAATACTAAAAAATATATACTAAAGCGAGCGCGACGATGAATTGTTTTTCAGCATTGTCACGATCCAAAATTGCACATTACATTATTATTATTATTATTATTATTATTATTATTATTATTATTATTATTATTATTATTATTATTATATTTCTGTAAAAGCAATACGCCACACTTTTTATTATTACTCAATTGTTCTTGTCAATTCTTTTTCATTCCTTTACAACGCGAAATAATATGAAATAAGGCCTTTAGTCGCTGAGACCTTGTAAGCTAAACGTATAATACGGACAGTTCGAGATATGGCCCTGGAAGATTCCAATGCATCGATACGTAAAGGCTAAGTTTGGTCCGGTTTTATTAATTACATTATAGAAAAACAAACAAAACAAAGTAAAAATATCAATTTCTATACACGATTGTTCGCTAATATACGAGAACACCAATAAATAATCGACTTTAAGTCTTGATACAATATTTAATATTTGGTCAGTCGTAGATTATCAACGTCATTTTTACAATTGTAGACTACTTTTTTCAAAACTGTCTTAAATATAAAGTAATTGGTTTTTTGTTTAACATAAGGCTTTCCAAAATTTTCGGGATATTATGAAAAATAATAGAATCGTCGTATTGAAAGTATTTTGTGAGGCGCTATATCCGATGATTCCGTTGGCAACTGCGCCATCCGCAGTAAACTTTCTAATATATTCTAGTATATTAAAAAATAAAAGAAAAGTAGGTGCGTACTAATAAAATTATTCAAGATGTAGCTTTAAATTAACGATTTTTAACTTAAATTATAGAAAGAAAAAATAATGACAAAAACAAAAGTATCGATCGTTTTACTAATTGTATTCTTTGTTATATTCTAAAGTCCGACGAGGTGTTGACCAAACAACTAATAAGCAAATAAAAAAATTTAAATTAATGATGAAATGTACAACGCCACTGCTACGCCACCGTCGACAATTGTTGGTGATCTAAAGCCATTTTATTTATTGTATATGGGATAATTAATCGATAACTGATGGAAGGCATAAAAAAATTTTTAGCGCCTATGCGTGTCGATGCTAAACTCAGCGAGGAGGCATTTATTTTTTCGTTTTCCCTTGATAAAATATTCGTTGACGGATACGTTTATAAATTAAAAACGTCGACGATCGTACACGTAAACGATGCGAAACGCATGAGTTAGGGGGGAATCACGAAAAATTACTGCACTAAAATAATTATTATGAGGTGATGGTGATAATGATGATTATGAGAGAAAGAAGTTTTAACGAAGAAAATGACAAAGTATTTCGCGCACGCAGGTGCCGACGCTGCGTGCAGCACGAGACTTATATTTATTGATCAAATCAAAGACGATGACGAACGGCAGATGTTTGTTGTGATAATAAATATTTGAACTTTTAGGTATTATCAATATGCGGCTTCTTTCCCTCGTAAAAGCACGAGTCTAAAGAATAAAAAAAAAGCAAAAAAAAAACTAGATACGGAAGGGAACCGCGATAGGATATGGAGGAAACTAGTGGTTAATGTAAAGAATAATAGATAAAAAATGACACATTAATATAAAATAAAAATAATAATAAATATTACTTATGGAACACGCCAATGTATCGTCTATTATAAAAGTACAGGCCATCCTCTCACACCACACACACACACACACGCACACACACACAAAATATTATATATACAGAAATTGTGTGTATATATGCCTATGTATGCATATACATTATAATTTCTAGTAAGATTCTATTATATTAAGGTTATAAACAAGTAAAAGAGTAAAACGAATAACAAAAATAAGTAAGAAACAATACGATTTTTAATAATAATATATTTATAACAAAGATATTAGCTCGTAAATTGTGAATTACCGAAATGGTGTAAATTAAAAAATACAACATACTCGCATTCACTGTTCTTTATTATAATAGTTTATTATCGTGGCGAGTCATCTGTCCTTGTCTATCTATAGGGAATGATAAGCGTCAGGGGATGTTGCTACGAAATATTTGAGTTTTAGAGACAATTTCACAGTGATTTAAGGACTATAATGTTTAAATAATATACATAAAATACATGCATGCATACATAACGGGAAACAATATAAGTTCTCAGTCAATTCTGTTCACTTTAAACCTTCGCGTGGCACTTACTTGACTCAGATCTGTGGGTCAACTATGATATGCAACGCTTCCCAAAAGCGGTAATATATATAACCTAAGCTCATTACACATGCGCTATCGCTTTGTGTACAATGAAAACTGCGTGATAGCTAATGAATTTTCTTCTATCTAGACCAGCGAAATAGCGGCGTATGAAATTTACTGATTTGTGCGTTTTCGAACAAGAGAATTTCATTCGTTTCTTCCGCTTTACATCGTCGACGTATTTCCTGTCATTGTCTTTCTGTATCCCCTATTTCATTTGATTTAAGCGTCATTAATCCATGCGAAGCGAAAGCAACTCTTTGTAGATACGTACACACACGCGATCATTCCGAGGAACTTCGAAAAATCTTGAAGATTGTGTTAAATATAATAAAATTCTTCTTCTTTTACGTTATTTTCTTTATTAAAAGTTTAACTAATGCTACTTTTTTAGTCGCGTCAATTGAACCCAGTCAAAGAAGATCGACTGGGCAAAGTCACAAAATATCATATCAAACACTAAGAGTTTTTCGAAGTCCAGTTAAGTTCCTCGACTGATCCTGATGAAGTAGATTGTGCAAATAATAAAGATTCTTTCTTAGAAGTTGGAATATGATAATGGGTACTAATATAGAGACCAAATCAACCGCGATACGAGTATCGTCGTCGTCGTCGTCGTCGTCGTGAAAACGGTTTTCGACCATGATCCATAAATTAACATAAAGGAACATATGCGTACACAAGATATTGCGATTATTAGATTAATTCAACTGTTCATAGAACGCGACTCTGTTTTATCGAGAAAAGAAAAAATACAAAAAAATTAACTAGTATTTAAGGGAATTTTAGATGGGGTTTTGATTTTGACGAGTGCGGTCTTAGGTATCTAAGTAAAAACACGTACATGCTAAGATTTAAGGTGACAAAATAATAAAAATAAAAAGTAAAAAAAAAATGATAAAAATACCTGCTATGTGATATTCTCGTGTCTTGTTCGACGTGAGACGTTGTTTTATTTTAGAATTATTATCATTGTCATTGTAATTCTTATGATTATCGCTATAATTATTTTAATATCATAACTGTCCTACCATCATTATTATTGCTGTTGCGAATTGTCGGTGTGGATTGTGAATGTGTCGATATGCGCTAGTGCGTGCCTAAAAAATGACAATGAAAGGTATGGATTTCACAGGGGATGTTAGTTGGAATCGATACGCGGCTTCAGTAACTGTAAAAACTGATTGTCGTTTTTCTCTTTCCTTGGCATATGGACATGTTTAGTGTCGAACCGCAACCGAGTTGCCTGCTTCTCCTTATAGTGAGAGCTTCCAATTCCATAATAAATAATCGTACAGGTACTCGACAAATTAAAGGTGACGAGTAAGTTTGACAGGCAATCTCCTATTTTCTTCTCATCATGAAAAAGTGCTAGGAGCTAGCGTCTTGAGGCGATGAATAAATGTGAATGCAACATCTAGCCTTATGAAATAAATTTTTTAATTATAAAGAAATGTAGGATATTTTTTAGACCATATACGCAAAATGGCAACAAATAAGTGAAGATTACGCTATTCATAAAAAAAATTGGCTGATTTACACGCATGCCATTTTGCAATGGTCGAACGCGTTTGATAACGGCTCTCTCGGCTTTTCAACAAACGAACGAGCAAATACAGGAAAACGGAAAGATTTTAAGACTCGACGCACCGACAAAAAACGACCAAACAATGGGTGGGTTCCTAGGGGTCTTGTAGTGTCCCTCTGATTAATGAAAGTGCAAATAATTTGAATTTGACGGCTGGCTTGCTCGACGATGGATATGAAAAAAAGTTCAAATATAGTATTAGCTGTATTGTAAAAAAAAGAGGGAGAAGTTCTGATAGATTAAGCAGTCTCAACAAGCTTTTATTTTAAATGTACAAGAGAAAGTTTTGTTCATTGATTTTCATTTCTTAGTATATCCAAAGAAGAGACTACTCCTGAGAGGTCTCTTGCCGTGAATAATTAAGTTATCTCTCATTAATTCTATAATAAAGTTCACGTATTATTAATCCTCAAATGTAAGTTTGAATGTATTATTGATTAACTCAACGCTGTTGGAGTCTATTAATGAATGAAATAAGGAAAGAACAGACCTCAAATATGTGTTGAAATATTTGTCCAATGATAAAAGCTTGTTGAGCCCTGCCCCATTTAAGTCAATTACTCTCGGCCGAGACATTTTTACAAATAAGCAAAGTCGTTAAATAAAGGAATCTTTTAATTTTAAAGGTAAATTTTTTTATTTCTATTATACGCTAAGAAAAGTTATACGAATTTATATTGAATAATATTAAGTTATTTTGATAGAAATGCTTTGATTTTATTGCCAGGATTCCTGATAGTTCGTGTTCTCCGTTCCCTCCCGCTCCCAAAACCTACTATCCTCCGCCTTCACTTTGTTCCCTTCTTTTTTAAACGCGTTCTTTAGCTATGTTTTACATACATGAGCAAATATAAATACATAGATTAAATGCGTAAATAGCGTGTAATAATAATTATTAAGATTATACGTATCTATATAAAGTGTATAACACACCCACGCATACACACCCACACATACACACACATAGAGAAAACATAATTGTTATTTATATATACGAATATGTAGCTTATTTGCCATGCACTTCGGAATCAGACAAGTTTTAAGACAAAACTTTTTCTTTTAAGACAAGTTTCTTTTTTTTTAAAGCAATGGACTATTATTTGTAAATGCTTTTTAAAAAACATCGATCGATCGTTCGCTCTTTTTTTGTTTTTTGTTTTTTTAACACATTATTAAATGCTCGAGTATTAAATTTTAAACTTTCTTTATTCGTTCAAACGTTCCTTTATTATTTTTTTATACGGTTTAAAGTGTTTAACTATAGATTCCTATTTGTAAATATAACTAAAATGTTCCAGCCTTAGTAAGCCAGGAATCCCATAAAAGAAGACCCTCGATGGATTTAGAAGCCCTGTCTTGATAGTATTTACATTTTATTAACGAACAGTACACCTATTTTAATCTCTCAATTTCGAATAAAGTATTTTTGTGCATAGAGCTAGTGAAGCATCTACGGCATTTTTCTTATACACACGAAGCATTCATTCCAATCGGCGATTTACAAAACGGATATTAGTGAAAGACGAGATGAAAATATGAAGCGAATAATGTGAATTAACGACCAAACGAAGCACAAGCTCAATTATCGGACCTCTTTTTTCCGAATGCGATATTTTTTAAAACACAAACTGAATAACAAATAAACTAAATAAAAGTATTTTTTTAAAACACCGAATCTTTTCGATAAAGGGGCATTTGGCATGTGAATTCTCAATGGAAATAGAAATCGTTCGCCTCTAGCATTTAGAGATCGCGGAGAGAAATCAGGAGAACCCTTTTTGTCTATATAAAATATGAAAAAATTTTGATGGAATCATGATTGTTAGGAAAGAGAACGTTCGGAAGAAATCGTGCTCTTCGAATCTGTGATCTCATGTTTCCTATACTTATCAAAGAAAAAGAAAAGCGTAAACATGGTGTTATAAATAAATAATTAATTAATTAAGTAAATTACATAATGAAAATGAATAAAAAGTGCACCTAATCATATACGAGTACAAGAATGAGTGAGAAATGAATCGAATAAGAGGGGGAGGAGAGAGTGAGCAATCGAGTGTATGAAAAGCGCGAATTTTAAAAAATATCAAACAAGAAGAATACGAAATCTAGTGTGAAAGTAAACGAAAGACTCAAATCTAAATTGCAGTTACTTAAAGCCATTATAGTCGATCTTTTCTTTTTCATTTTAATGGAAAGAATAAGAAAAAAATACTCCTATGAGAGTAATAGTATAAGATTATTAAAACGTTGTCTCGAGAGTAACAAAATATAAAAAGCATTGATTGATCTTTACCTCCTTAAACACCTAATTCTGAATCCCTAACCCAGTACCTGATTAATACGAGAGTCATCTGGTTTTTTGACTATATTACAACGAGACGAGTTTTGTTTTTTGTTCGTTGCTTAAGTATGAATAGTCGATATGTGCAAATAGTCAAAATTATCCTTTTTTTTTAGCTAGAAAACATGCTACCTCGATGAAATTGTTCTGTTAATCTTTTTTGCTTCCTTCCTTAAATATCCATCGTCGACGTGGCCGTCACAATAAGCATGTGACGATAGGACGAGTTTCCAGTTTTAAATTCTCTTGTGCAATAAGAAACTAAATAAACTAGGCTGAATAAACAGGAAAGTCATTAATACAAAATGAAAATGTTTTGAAACCAATCTTTGCGTATACTACCCCATTAATTGAATTTGAGCAGAACGATAAAGAGAAGGAAACGATACTCAATTTTGTTGTTCTGTTTGCTTTGATACGTGTGCAACTGTTTTTATTGCGAACATGTAAAATTACGTTAGGGTGCGAGAAATTGAACTATATAACGTTCATACAAAACTTATCACTGTTCGCTCGAAGGTGTAAAAACAAATGAATGAAAAATTAAAAAAAGAAAATAAAATGTCTACGAGGGAACAATCTTAAAATATCAATGTGGACATATTTTTTAGATTATATTCAGATACGCAAATGCATGTAATTATATATAAGCAAACGCATGTAATAACAAGCGAATGAGGACATTGCGACACTTGAGAAATTGTAAATCATGTGGCACGCAGGCTACATTAATTTTCAATTTATTAGACAAACAACTTGTGCGGATGTACCAGCAAAGATTTATGCCGTGGCCTCAATAATAATCTTATAATGAGAGGAAAGAGCACATACTTCCCTCTAATGTGTAAGCAAATCGTAAAACAGTTTTCTCTTACTTGATAAAGTATATACACCGCGTTCTGCTATTTTATGTGAATTTGTAGTGAATGATAAGGGCCTGCAAGTGTTATTCCACCTCAGTGTTGTTTCGACTTCTTAATTGGAATCGATTTATTATTATCGTATATTCGTAAATACTACGTACACACAAAATAGACATATTTAGATTTAAAATTTTCTGGGCATTATATGTATGTTTTACTTTATTATCCTACTGCTTGACGAGTGACAAAATATTTGTTCATTTCGTTGAGTTTGAAAGATAGAAAAATCACACAATCTGTCGGAAAATATTTTGCGAGAAAAAGCCAAGATAATTCAAGATGCTTCTCTCAGCTGTTACTGTTACGTAATAAAGCAGCTTGATGACGATGAACAAAAATAATACGAACAGATTAGATGATTAAAGTATGATCGTATAGTATATCAATTCATAACATTTTGACAAGGTCCAAACAGATTACTCTGCAAACAAATATCCCCAGTTAACAGTTCGCCTGACGAAACCAATTGATTTAACCATCATTAAATCACATTCAATCTGATTACCAATCATACAAATATTTTTATCCTAAAAGAACCCTATACTTTTTGTGGCACTCATAATGTCTTAGATTTTAACTTTTTTCGTTCTATTTCCGAGTTAATGTTTCTGTCTTGATCACTTGATAGTTCCATATTCTCGTATTCGAAATATTTATTTGTTTTGATACAATTATTATCTCATTTCTCAAAGTACAAGTATGGGTATTATCAAACTCGTTAATTGAGTTAATTCAATGCTTCCATTGAAGCATCTAAGAAAGTTAGTCGGATAAAAATGCTTTTTAATGTTCAATATGGTAAGTTAGTTCCATGTGTTGTGCTGCAGACTTCATTCTCTCTGACCTGGCAGAACATTGTCGTAATGTGCTCCGAAAGACGACAGTTTAACTTTGTAATAGTTGAAAATCGACGCTACAATCTTTAATGCGATAGCTAGCATTACAAATACAACGGCTAGAGCTACTCATCAATTTAAGAACAAAGTAGTATAACTGGCTGGGAGAGTTGGGTCTATACTCGAGATTTTTTGCCACGCCGCCAGTCGCGCTTATAAATTATATATAATTATGCGAAGACCGCATGTGCGTGCGCCAGTATTTAAAAGTTTTCAAAATGATAGGCGTGCCAATAAGTTGATACCACACATTAATATACGTACATATATACAAATACACTCCATAATTAAACAATCAATGTCGCTGCGAGCTGTGAAAACGTACAAATGTGAAATTAAAAAGGAAATAAAACTACCGAGACAAAGACATGTGAAACGAAAGCGTTTACGCGCAACGCATTGTCTAACAATTACTCCGCATGATTTAATCAATTATGAAGTAACACTGAAAAATGAATTAAGTATATGGTTAATAAGAATTAAGCAAATAAATTTTTTCTTCCATTAGGTGAATGGCAATTTGCTTCGTGATAAATGAAAATTAATTGATTAAAAATTATGATAAATTTCATTTAGAAAATTCATGGAGTAAAGTATTATAGAATGAAAGGGCTTTTGAGGGATTGAGGAGGGCTGGAGCTTCACGTTGCCAATAAAGTTATTAAAGATAAAATGTATTGTGAGAAATTCGAGTTTTAAAGGCATAACGAAAATCCGACAAGCAAAGGGAAACTGACCGTAAAACTTAGCTGCTCTGATATACGCTTAATTGTGTTGCCAATCACATTAATTATAATTAATTAAATGATAAACTTAATTAATTTTTAATCGATAAATAATCGATACGTGGATCCTTATGTATTTCGCACGCATTTGCGATTGTTGTTTCTATTTGTTCTCTCTATAATGTAATAAATCGCGTAGGATATTAACTCTCTCTATAATATATTATATTATCATATATGATAATTGTATATGTATATCTACGTACGGTAAAAAAAAATTAACGTCTTGTACAATATTTCTGTGGTGTTTTCGTCAGAGAACCCAATGTTGGTGTTCCAGTTTTTTCCGCTATTCCCACCCATATAGTACTATCCTCCTCACCCTTCACGACATTTTTGTTTCTCTAAAGACGATTTAACTAAGCGTTTGACTCTTATATGCATACGGACCAGTCGGTCGCCAATCTCGCGCGGTGTTTCGCTCGCTATGACCTTAAAAATCACCGATTCCTCGCTCGTCAACGTAGTATTTAATTTTTCTTGTTATATACATAAGAATATAATCCTTTGTATAACTCGAATAATAAAGAGCAATGCAGATCTTCCAATCGAGGTCAATAATTTTTGTCGATCTTTAGAATCTCTTTACCTTCCGAAATTTGTAGCCAAAGTTTCACGCGTTTAATCTTAACGCCATTCCGATTAGGTCCGCTGAGCCGGCATGTCTTTTCCTCTTCCAGGATGAAATTTAATGAGAATAAAAGGAACGTATTTAATGTAGGTTAGAGATCGTGCATTTGTCTGTCCACTAGTTTTAACGACAGAAAAAAATTAAGTATTTTTTAACGTTGTGAAACTAATTCTCATCACGTTGACATGAGAATAAGTGCGAGGAGAATTGAGGTTATGTTACCGAGCGAGCGAACCGTCACGCTGGATAAGCCCAAGATATAAACATTAAAATAACGATAATTAATCTATATAAAATAACGGAAATTCCATGTTTCAGTGCCTAAGTAAGTAAATGGTAGTCTGTAATTTTTTAAGTCGAGTTTAAATAAGTTTAAATAAGTAAGCTGTGTACACGTGGTGTGTGGCCTTTTTGCTTTTCGGCAGTTTCGAACCGAGAAAGGGAAAAGACTTTAAAGAGATATACGATGTATATGAAAAATAATGAAATAGTAATGATAAACTTGCGTGTAGTAATTAGCTTCGCCGTGATGTTCCACATATATGCACTCTGATACTTCTCTTTAGTCAATTCTTTTATTCCTCTTTTGAACCCAATAATAATGATAATAAAACGCGATAGTTTAACTAAAGACGTAAATATCTCAATTTGAAGTCCTGCCTTGATACTAAAGATCTGATAACGATGAGCAATGGTCGTAAAATCTATACTTACATAAACTTTAGAATTAGCGTTTACTTTATTATTATTGTATTTTTTCTCTTATTTTTATTATTTGCTTCTACTTTTAATAATAAGAGTGCAAAATAAGGTTCACGGTGCCCATCCACGAATATCCCTACCCTTTCTAATTGCTTGCATATTTATGTGTATAAAGGGAATATAAGAAAAAGACAAAATAAATAAAACAAAAAAGATAAGGAACCTGCCTGAATCTAGTCCTAAGTGAGGAAAATAATGTAAAGAAAAAAATTAATAAAGAATCACATGTGAATTATTGTGTACGCAAAGGCTTGTGCGCGGATATGACTAAAATCCGAGACTTCTTAGAATATTTGAGACAAGTGACCTTATTGTATGAAGCCCCTCTTTCCTCTTTTTTCTCTAAAGAAGACCCTTTCAAAGAACATAAAGAAAAAACGAAATATAAGAGTGAACAAAAAAAAAAACAAAAAAAAAACAAAAACAAAAAAAGAAGAATCAAAGTAATCTCGTGAAATTGAGCTCTTCTCAATTCTCAAAGCCCTTAATACCCTCCCTACACCATGGAATAATTTTCATGTGTGTGAGCTTTTAATAATCGCAAAAGCTTTCAACAATGTAAAACGATAATTACAAATATACAGGCGCAAAAAGTTCTTAAGTGCAGATTGACAAGACGGTTAATAATAAAAGGAATAAGGAAAGTAAATCCATGATAATGGAAAGAAAGAAACAAAACTGATAGGCCGTGAGAAAGCAGGTCTGACTAGTCGATAAATCGAAGGATAATTGATGCAAAGCAAAGTAGGAACGACGGTCGTAAGCACAGTAATAATAATATATAAATAAATGAGAAAGAAAACAATCGATGATTCGTTTAATTACGTGGCTTGATTAATAATTAATCAATATATCTAAATAACAATGAAATTAGTTACAAAAAACGGGCAGATCTCTCGAGACCGATCAATGCTACTCTGCTCGACAGTGTTCATCGAAATTCGTGTCAAATATATCAAAATGTGATCATTTCTATCATTAGGATTCACCATCTTAGTGGATGGCTAATCAAAGATGGGGCGCCTTTTTTTAATTAAAAGTATAATTATTACGAATTAATTAATGACCTTTACTACTCTTTCCATTCTTTCTTTCGAGCTTCTTAGTACCTCTCTATATGGATATATATATATAGACGTGTATATACAATTTATAAACATCTATCTCAGATGTAGGCATGTGAAATATATATACACGTGCGCGCGCGCGTGTGTATCTGTCGTATGTGTGCTCGTTTGTTTGATTGTGTGTGCATGTGCACATGCGTATACTATAATTATATATATATATATATATATATATACACTATATGTTTATGCATGCGTATTATTATAACGTATGAAAGAAAAACATAACAATAAATATAAAGAAAAGTAACAAGCGATGGCAAGCGCGTTGATCGTGAATCGATTTAAAAGGGGAAAAGGTAGCATGCGAGCTGTGACGCGATTGAAGGAAAGGTAAAGGGCAGTAATAAAAAGTGTCAAAAATTCAAAAGAATACAAAAAATTAAAAAAAATGTGAAGAACCAAGGCGGACGCGAGTAGGAGTAAAGGCTCGAGTTTATCCGATACGCGTCGATCACGCAGTGTAGCTACGTGTTTGACATTTGAAAGCGACGGGACAATTGAAATAAACAAAGGGCCTTCTTCTAAAATTTTGAAGATCCTAAATAAGTAGTTTTTAAGGTTGGATCATATATATTAATTGTTTTTGCGACCGGTGTTATTTCCGCTATGAAACGAATCTGTGAAGCGCCAACATCCCTGTTATAATAATTATTAACTGATTACACGAATACATTTCAAGAAGGAAACAATGTTGTATGATATACAATTAAACACGCTAAATGGTAAGGGAAAATAAAAATGAATATATTATATATATACACACAATATATAATATATCTATATACAAAATATTGATAATAAATTATATCTAACCTATTATACGATATATATACAATATACATGCGTACTCGCGCGCGTATGTGTGTACGAATGAATGTATGCATACATATATAAATAGATTTTACTATTATTACTATTATTATTGTCATCATTGTGAGTATATTATGCCAATTATGTATATATGAGTATTAATTAAATGCTGATCGTTTTTTTGTAATTGAATAGGACGTGACAGCGAAATTGTGACACACACTGATTTTATTATTATTATTATTATTATTATTATTATTATTATTATTATTATTAATATTATTATTATTATTATTAATATAAATATTATTTTATGTATTCTAAGTTCTAAGTGATAGGTTAAAATGTAGTTACTTTGATTTTCCAAAATTAAGTCAATAGCATTAAATGAAAATTTTCATAGATATGAGAGATACGTACCCATATATTGTAACACACATATATAGTATGTATAAGAGGTGCCGTATAACCGGAAGCACGGGATGAAAAATCCAAGTTACTCTACTCTGAATGTACACATTCAAGACAGGCACACGCACGCGCAAATACACATACACACACATAAACACAGAGTCACATACGCACGAATTATGATATGACATAATTGTATAGGCGTGCCCATACCATTCAAATAACGAAGGATTAAAGTGACTTCTGTATAACCTAAGAAATGGTAATGAGAAAAATTAGACGTTATTATAATAATCGCGACGAAGGTGGTACCAATATCAACGAGTTTTATCGACGCGTTTATCCTTGAATCCTCATCGAAAGCTACGCACGTGCTTCGTTTATTTTTGTTTATTTAATCGATTTATAATGTACACGTAAATCATGAAAGAAAAATACTGGAAAACTAAAAAGGTTGAGGGGAAGGATATTAATGAAGGCAAAACATGTTCATTGGTATTAAAGACGTTCCAGACAAAACGGGTGCGATTTTCAACTGTTCTTTGAGTTGTCTCTGTTTTGTTTTTATGTTAAATGAATTTTGACTTAAAAAATAATCACATTTTGTATACAAAAGATATATGCGATTTCGGACGATAAGAAAAACGGTGACGCTGACGGCGACGCGATTTCCAGGTTCGCTGGACTTTGACAATAACGTAACAATGGATATTGAAACTACCATCATTCAGTGCAGGGAGGATGGTTGTGAAAAATATAGAAAAAAATGTATTGGTTAGTTGCCATTTATCGCTGAGAAAGTAGACGGTGAGTGGGAGCGCGAGTCCCTTGACTAGTCGCACAATAGATACGAAACCCAGTATAAGCGATTTGTTGATAAGTGATTAAATGAATAAAATAATAATTAAATTATTACATAAATATATACTTACGTATACGTTGACGTACTAAAGCACGACGCACAGTTAATGATTGGCGGGTACCGAATATCGTCTCCCCCTCTTTTCATCCTTCCTCACTGATTGTCGCTCAATTCAGCAGTTCAAGGACAGAGAAAGCAAAAATAGAATGAACAAAAGCAAATTGACAAAGAATCAAAATTATTAAATAAAAAGGTTTTGTCTCCTGCTATTTTTTAAACATTTGACGTGCTTTTCCGGGTTTGTAAGAGAGAGAGAGAGAGAGAGAGAGAGAGAGAGACAGACAGACAGAGAAAATGGAATATTAATTTGAAATCAGCAAAAAAAATAAATGACGCCAGGATATAAGCGAAGACCTTACGAAAATTAAGACTGTCTCTAAGCCATAGAACTAATGATATTAATTAAATAATTCGAGTCAATGTGGTTTTCTCGGCGATAAAACCTAAATGAATTAAGCGTGTGACGAGGAATTTTATTTCTATACTTAAAATAAAATAAAATGAAAAAGCCAATGAATAGAGCTGTTTGCGAAAGTATTTATTTTTATTATTATTTCTACGATATACTACTTATATACGCATACTAATATACGTCTTACAAGCTTCACATGGGTCGCAAGTTCAAAACTTACATATATGTGGTAAGAAATAGAAAGAGAGAGGGGATTAAAGAGAGAAAGAGACGAACGTTGCGCGTATGTGTATGAAAGAAAAAGTTGATATAACGACTATGAAAATGATAGTCATATATAAAACAGAATAATTGTAAGTTACAGTGTAAATGTGTTCATTATATTAATCCCAATCGTTCATGAATTTTGTAATTTCGCAATATTCTATCTTGTTACATCTGCTCCTTTCTGTCAAAATATTAAAAAATGTCGACTTTTAATATTGTAGCCTGCATGTCCTGATTATTTGTTATCTCAAATAGTAATAACGTCTTTAATGGTTCAATTTACTATATTTATCAATTGCGTACACTACA